>JAQZBX010023067.1:0-31124 GCA_029593785.1 Cabassous unicinctus | reverse complement strand
TATTATAAATTGAATGAAGTATTTAAAACTGTTGTACAATTAAAAGAAATTTTCTAACTTTATAACAATTAAAGTTGTATGAATAAACAGTTCATATGAATACTTTAAAAGTGTAAAAAATTCCTGAAAATTTAATAATGTTTCAGTATAATATTAAATAAAAGTATAATGTTATTAATCATAATTTTAATTATTTTAAAATATAATAATGTGTCACAAAAACTACCTCTCTGCCTAGAAATCAAAAGGAAGATGCTTTAACTTAAGTTTATTTGATTTACCCCACTTCTGCTAAAAAAAAACACAAGTCTATAAGTATAGAAAGAAAGCAGCCATTAGGGGCTGCCAGGGGTAGTGCATAACAGTAAATTACAGCAAATTAAAATAACACCACTGCAATATGCAGCAGTCTCAAATATTACCAGTTTGCTACAAAAAATTAATCTTCTTAAGTCAAGCCAGCTCACATTCCCCTTTCTATAAAATAGCCAACAATAAATCAAGTTTATATTCAACATTGTGAGCTACAGCCCCAATTCTAATTATAATGTTAACAACAAAACCAACACAGGTATTAAGATTACTAGTTAATGTTTTGCCCCACAGCCCAAATAGGAAATAATAATTTGCTTTTACCTATGCCTCAAACTATACAAAATAAAGAAATTAGGGTCATTCTAATCATGCTACTAAAAATCTTAAATGCATAAAAAATAAAAGTTTATTCATTGGATGTCTGCTGGTTAAAAGTCTTATTGTTTTTTGTTGTTATATAATTTACTGTAGTTAAGAATTATGTATAACATACTTAAATATTAATTAAAACTTTAATGCACTACATTACATACCTAAATAATTTAATAACTTGTATGTTACACATAAATGTATTTTATTATATGTATATGTAAATCTTAACATTTTTCATATTTCAGGAAAACTAATGGAAACTAAAATAGGAAGCACATCAAGGATGCTTTGTAACAAATTAAAAAAAATAAAGTACATTTCAAAAGGTGTTGTATTCCTTCCTGGAGGAGATAGCCAGTCTCCTGGGACTGATGCACAAACCTTAAAATATACTGCCCAAGGAGTCTTGTGTCCCTTCCTGGGGAGACTGGCCCCTTTGTCAGGAATTAGCAAAATACAAGTTGGCATCTATAGTATCAAATTCATTAATCCTAAACTCAGTCAACCAAAACTCTAGTATCTGTTGCTAATTCAACACTTCCCAGCTGAAAGCTAAATATTAGTATGTATATATATGAAACTGCTCTATTTATCTGTCATTCTGTAACTTTGTTCAATATTAACTTAATCTTTTAAACGATTATGTTATTCATGTTTCTCACTCTAATTGTCAGTATAAGCATATTTAACTAAATATACATATTAATATTTATCTTGTATCTATCCAGGACTATAGCCTACAAAAAACCAAGTATATCAGTGTGTCCCCTGGTTTGGTAAGCATGTGAATGTATGTATCCATATTATAAAAGAATGGACTATAACAGTTAAACCCCATTATAAACAATCCTTCATTTATTTTATATTCTTTCAATTATTAACAAAAATACATTAACTAAATATCAATAAAAGGTCCTGTCACAAGTAATGTTCAATACGCCCACAATGTGTCAATGTTATGTCCTTATGGCTTTACACCTTACTTGTTCTGCCTTCCCACAAGCATGTATTTACCTCATTGCAGCCCCCTCAAAAACACTTTTAACACAACTCTATAAACATCTCCAACATTCTCTTACCCAAGCCAATTATTCCAAGGGTGAAGCTATTGTATAAGAAAACAACCACTTACTAAAATTATTGCTGCAAAAACAAAAAAGGGTAGATGAAGAAGGGTCTGCTAAAGACAAGCTATCTAAAGCATTACTTACCTCAAATTTTCCTAATAGACAACAAATTTTTAATACCACAGCAGCAGAAAAACAATGGGAGTTTAATAAGTAGAATGAAAATGAAAAAATGAAACAACCAATAAATGGGAAAAAGGAGAGGTAAAAATTGGGTGCCAAGGTTTTGCTCATATCATTACAGAAACAGGAGAACACCAGTGGATCCCCTCCAGAAGAATCAAGCCTAGAGTTGAAGATGCTGTTGAAACTTAAACTATGGACATGGTGGTTTCACATTGGTTTAATTATAGGTAAAGTATTACGTCAAGGTAAGATACCATAACATAATTACACTTATTGGGCATACATTACCAACCCAACTCTTTTAGAGCTGTTAACTTGGGCCGATAAGTCTTACCCAATTTAACTTAATCAATCTCACCATTTTCCAGGACCTGTAGACTTATGGCTACCCTTAAAGCCAAAAGAAGAAGGGAAATTTATAGAAAATTTAACCTTTTATGCACTGCCCTCTTTGTATTGGACATGGTTCTGCATGCATGCAACCTCACAATCACAGTGTAGTTTTAACAGAGAAAAATCAAACTTGAATTTATATTCTCATTTTTCCTTCTTTACTATATAAATCAGAAAATATGGTAAATCTTACATGTCCCTCTCAAAATAGATTGCAAAATGACAAATGGCATGTATGTCATGGGTTTGCAGAGGTTACATTGTTTAGTGATTCCTATGGAATTTTAAAGATTGGGCCCTTATAGGAATACCAAAGCCTACTAAAAACAACCATATCTTGGTTCATTAACAATTCAATCATAATCATTAATGACAGTAATCCTTATTTCTGGAATTGTGGTAATATGGCATTTACTAACAGCTCAATAAATTAGAAAAAACAAGGAAGATATGTCCCACAACCATGGGACACTAAACTTAACAAAACTCAAAATTATTTGTGGAAATTATTTTTGGGAAATGGCTCAATTTTTGAAAGACAAGGCAGTAAAACTAATAGTACCATTTTAAAAAGAAAATCAACTCAATTTCCTACAGTATGTGAACGAGATCCTATAGTTTTTATCATTGGAAAAGTAACTTTTGGTGAAAGGAACATTAGCTGCTCCAATTGTTCTTTATTTACATGTCTTAAGAATTCATATTTGCAGGAAAATCAAACTCTTTTTATAGCCAGTAAAAGAAAAGGACTATGGTTACCAGTTTGGATGACCAGACATTGGCAGCAGTCTCCAGAATCCCAGTTGCTGTGGCATTTCCTCAATCATTATTTTAAAAGAATTAAAAGACTGATTGGACTTTTAATAGCAGGAATTTTGGGACTGATTGGCATCATAACTGCTGCAGCTGTCATTGGCACAGCCCTGCATGAAGGAGTCCAGACTTAACAATATGTTAAGGACTGTCATAAAAATGAAAGTAAGATGTGGCATAGCCAGTCTCACATTGATATGGAACTGAATAATCATATGAATGATCTTGAAACAACTGTTATACATTTGGGTAATCAAATCTATAATTTAAACTTGTTAAGAGCTCTTAAGTGTGATTGGAATGAAAGTTCTTTTTGTATTACTCATTTGCCTTATAATAATAGTGAACATGATTGGGAAGAAGTGAAAAAATCATTTGATTGGATATAAGCATAATATTTCTTTAGATATTTTAGAATTGCAAAAGAAAGCATTGAGCATGTCTCAAAATGAATTGAAAGAAATCCCTGTTACAGAATTTCGGAATGAATTGTCTGAAAATTTAAATACTATCAATCTGTTTCACTGGTGGAAACAAAAAAACAGTTCAAATATCATTTTGGATTGGATTAGGAATTATTGTTATATGCACTTTAATTGTATTTTCAGGGGTAGACTAATGACATATATTCATAGAAAAAAATGAAAATTAGATCAAATAAATGCATTTATGTTAAAAAACTTAGCCATGAAAAACTAGTTTTACGTTATTTGTGGTAGAAAGTAGTATACTAATAACCCCTTGATTTTAATATTAATTATCCACATAAAAATACACACAAGGAACCTGAAGAAGTATAAAATATAAATGAAATTGCCTTCCATGTAAGAGCTCAAAAGCTTGACTGGTAGTCAATGATGGGTAAGATTCTCAGAGGAGAACAACCTAAGACAGTCACAGTCACAAGAGCCTTTGGAAAAAGACAAGTGTGACAGGAGTTCACCTTGTATCATCTTATATAATGGTTCCTATAGTTTTCACTGAAATAATTAATTAATAAAAAGGGGGAAATGATGGAGTTCAATTAAAGGCCATTACAACTGACAGAAAGCAGGCCACCTTGGTATGTAGGAGACAGGTGTCACTAGTCTCAAGACACTGAGATAAGATCTGGTAGGAGCCTGGTGGAGAAACATTCTGTGCTTCAAAGGAAGTATCTGGTATATGTCAGACAGTGATTAACAAGGTCTGTTATGTGCAGGAATGTAAAGAGTACTGAACCATGAACCCTAAAAACTTGCTAACTTTAATAATGTGTAAACCATCACTATCTGTTACCCTTGCACTTGCACACACTTATTTTCTTTTTCTAAAGCTAAATAAAAGCCATGATGTTTCATGCAGTGGCACTCTCCTCCCCTCAGATGGAGGGTGCCCTGACCCTGGTTATTTCTTTCTCATCTTTTCTCATCCGTGGCACCGTTTTCATGGACCTAGTTCCAGAACATCAACACACCTACACTCTTTGTCCTGAAGGCAGGGTATATGTGCCACTTCCAGCCACAGAAGCAAGAAATTAAAGAGTTTTCTTCAGCTTCCTTATTTTCCTGTACTCTCCTAGATGACCAAGATCACCCTCTCATACTATATATATCTAAAGGAGCTGGCAAGGAGTAAGAAGTCTGCTTTCCTCTCAGTCATATACAATTGACCAGGAGTTTTTTTTTTTTTTAAAGATTTATTTTTTTATTTATTTATCCCCCCCTTGCTGCTTGTGTTTACTGTGTCCATTCGCTGTTTGTTTCTTCCGTGTCTGCTTATCTCCCCCTTGCTGTGAGGTCCTGCTGCATCAGCTCACCGAGCCGCACTGGCCAGCCTGCTCTCACAAGGAGGCCCCAGGAAGCAAACCCAGGGCCTCCCACATGGTAAATGGGAGCTCTATCCATTGAGCCACACCCACTTCCCTCACCAGTAGTTTTAACCTAACTCAATATCTCCAAGGTAGGGGACCCCTCCCCTACCAGTGATCCTTCCCAGTGGCTGGGAGGATCAATAACTCACAGCTTGATTCAACCTCTTCCTCACTGTCCCCAAATCTCCTGGGAGTTGGGAAGCAGTTTCTGGGTCTGCTATACCCTAAAGCAGGTCACCAAGGCAGCCCTTGGCTCCCTCTCAGTTGTTTTAGTGAGAGCTGAGCTTTATCTGCCTACCTAGTCAGACTTTTTCCCACAATCCCTTTTTTATGATTTTTTTTTCAATTTCATTTATTTCTGCTCCAATTTTTATTATTTCTTTCATTCTGCTTGCTTTGGAATTGGTTTGTTGTTCTTTTTCTATGTCCTCCAGGTGTTCACCATTTTATTCTTTGGTTTTCATATGCCATGTCTTATTTTCATCTGTCTTTTTACTCTTTTGGTTATCCTTTCTGCTATCTTACCTTCTGCACTCTCCTCCAATCCTCTTTCTTGTCTTTTTCATTTGGGCTGCATGGCTCTCTTTAATACTTTCTGCAAAGGTGGGTTCTTTTTTATGAACTCCCAGTTTCTGTTTATTTGTAAATATTTTAAACACACTTTCACATTTGATGGAAAATTTTGCTGGATACAGAATTCTTGGGTGGCAATTTTTCTCTTTCAGTATCCTAATTATATCATACCACTGTCTTCTCACCTTCATGACTTTTGATGAGAAATCTTCACTAAGTCTTACTGGGTATCCCCCCTTCTATGTGATGGTTTGCTTCTCCTTTGTTGTTCTCAGAATTTTCTCTTTATCTTTAGCATATGGCATTCTGAGCAGTATGTATCTTGGAGTCCATCTGTTGAAATTCATTCTCATTGTGGTATGCTGTCCTATTTTGACATGTAAATTCATTTCTTTTATGAGAGTTGTGAATTTTTCATCCATTATTTCCTGAAATCCTCTTTCTGCCCCTTTTCCCTTGTTTTCTCTTTCTGGAAATCCTATGTCATGTATATTGCTACACTCTGTGTTTTCTTTCAACTCCCTGAGCCACTATTCAATTTTTCCCATTGTTTCCTTTCTGTTCTCTCTCTTCAAATCAGCTATTCTGTTTTCCATATCACTTATTCTTTCTTCTATCATTTTGACTCTGCAGTTGTATGCTGCTAATGTTTTTTAACCTCATCTATTGTGTCTTACATCCATAAGCTCTTACACTTTTCTATTCAGGTTTTCAAATTCTTCTTTGTGCTTGCCCTGTGTCCTCTTGATGTCCTTCATCTCTTTAGCCATAATGTTTTCCACCTTATGATTTGATTTAAGAGATTTACATGAACCTCAGTGATTCATTTTATCAAATCCTCTCTCTCATCTGGGGCTTTGATATATTCCTTTGCTTGGGCCATATCTTCCATATTCTTTTTTAGTATGGTTTGTAATTATTTTGCTGATGTCTAGGCATCTGTTTATGATGGTGAGTTTACTCAGATGCTCAATTTTTCTTTCTTCATAGGGATTTAGTGAAGGGAGTCAATATGTTAATGCCATTCTTTGATTTTTGGTTCCACCTGTTCTAGCATTTTAGAATTACCTCTGTTTAACTGCCCAAAGCTATACCATGGACCCAGTAATGGGATGCAGTCCTGCTTCCAAGGGCCTTAGGGAGGGAGGCTGTAGAGTCCCCAAGAAGTCTCTCATTTATTTACTTTTAATTTCCTAACATGCACTTCTTGTTCTACCAGCAGATGGTGCACATTGGCAACCCTGTCATTTCAAACACTGGTCAGAATGTGAGTTGTCCAATCAGTGTTTTTTACATTTGTGCTTCTACCTTCTGGTTGGTTCCAGCCTTCCTCTGGCACACTATACCCTAGTACATTTTTTCCAGGCTATTTCTGCCTGTCATGGGAGAGAAGTGAGTCCTGTGACTCTCTAATTCTCCATCTTCCCAGAAGTCCTCCAAAAAGTGCTTTTAGCCTTTTAATTTTGAGTTATAGTTTTTTTAATAGTACTAAACTTTATTTTTAGAGAAATGTTAGATTTACATTTCCAGAAAAATTACACCTAAAATATAGGGAATTCCAATATAAACCACCCACACACTCACACTTACAGTTTCTCCTATTATTAACATCCTAAATTAGTGTGGCATATTTGTTACACTTTGTAATAGTCAGCCAAAGGGGTGCTGATGCAAAATACCAGAAATCTGTTTGTCTTTATTAAGGATATTTATTTGGGGTAGAAGCTTACAGGTACCAGGCCATAAATCATAAATTTCTTCCTTCACCAAAGTCTGTTGCCACATGTTGGAGCATGACAGCTGCCAACATTTGCCAAGGTTCAGGTTTCTTGGGTTCTTCTATTCCAAGGCTCCATTTATCCCCAAGCTCAGCTCCTCTGTTTCCTCCACAAGGCCAGCTGTGAACTATCAGGCAAATCACTCATCTCTATCCTGGGGCCTTCTCTCCTTCCTCATGAACAAGCTCCTCTGTGTGCTTGCTTCCCTGGGCTCTAGCATTAAACTCAGCTTCAGAACTCCAACTCAAAACTCCAACGAACTCTTCTGCTCTGCCATGTAGTTTTACTTCTGAGTCCCCACCCACCAAGGGGCAGGGAGTCAATATCCTACTGATGTGGCCCAATGAAATCCCCAATCATAACTTAATCATGCCCAGAGAAAGAGACCAGTTTATAAGCATAATCTAATATCTATTTTTGGAATTCATAACTATATCAAAATGCCACACTCCACCCTCTGAATTCCAAAAATAATTACTATATTCAAAAAACCTTAAGTCAGTAACAAAGCAAGTACAAAATCAAATCATAATCAGTTTAATGAAATACAGTTTGTCTTGGGGCAAAGTCCCATCTGCTGTAGACTCCTGAAACTTACAAAATGATTTATCTACTTTGAATTCACAAATGGACAGGAAAAGGATAACCATTTTCATTATCATAAGGAGAAATTGGGAGAGAAACATGAATCAGGTTTTCTAGAGTCCAGTAAACCTGCAGGGCATCCCCTCAATTTCAAAGTCTGAGTCACTCTTAAGATGATGGTTTCTTCTCCCTGGGGCCACATGGGAACCCACCCATTCCACAGGATTGTCCAATGGCCATTTTCTTGGTTCCATCCTCATCAATCATCTGGGTGTCAACCATGCTCCAGACCTCACCCTCCAAGAGCATTGGGGTGATTGTCACATGTTACTCAATCTTTGGGTTATAGTCTTAGTCCCCCTAGTACAGTGAGGTGAAAACAACATCCTCCCTAACCTTTGGCATGCAGGCTCAACCCTCTCAGACCTATGGGGTGCTGACCTTCACTGCCCTAATCCTTAAGGAATGTGTTCCACCCTATCTTCACTCTGGGGCAGCAAACTCTGCCTGAATATTAGCTGGGAACATCCACCCTCTTCAACAACCAGGGAAATCTCGCCCTCTCTGTACACATGGGTGGTGTTCCTCTCTTGGCCCAAGGCAATGTCTTAATTCCAGATCTCAGCTTCCAATGTTTTTCTTCTTAAAGCTGTTTCTCCTTCAATATCTCCTTTGCATGTCCCTTTTAGTCCAAGCTGACAGTGGTTTTGTTCATACAGCACTTCTTGGTTTAGCATGCAATAAACAGGGACCTAGCCATCAGACTGTAAGACTTTCCACAAATCTTTCCTAGATAACTGCATCTTCAATCAGGAGATTTACAAGTTCCAAGTTTAATTAAGCTTTCAAATGGGGCATCATCATCTGGGATCTTGATTTCAAGAAGCTTGGAATTTCCGGAATCAGTTTCTGTTTTCTTTGTGCCCAATAATTCAGTCCTGAGCTTATCCCACTCATCTATCATTTTGCTATAAGCTGCAAGGAGAAGCCAAGACACATACTCTGAGTTTAACATGGAAAGTTTTTCAGCTAATTACTCAAGTGCACCATTTTCAAATTCAGTCTTCCATACAACACCAGGAGTTAATCTTGTCAAGTTCTCTCCAACTTTAAAACACAGATCAACTTTCTCCAGTTTCCAATAATAGTTCCATCAATTACCTCTAAAGCATCATAAAAAGTCTCTTTAGTGTCCATGTTATTATCAACAGTCTCTTCAAAGTGATCTTGGCCTTTTGCATCCAGCATTTCACAGTTCCTCCAAAAAATACCCCTTACCCATTTATTAAACTGCTCCAACATTTTGGTAATTGCAAAAGCACTTCCCCACTCTTCGGTACCAAATTCTGTATTAGTCAGCCAAAGGGTGCTGATGCAAAATACCAGAAATCTGTTGGTTTTTATAAAGGATTTTTTTGGGGTAGAAGCTTACAGGTACACAGGCCATAAATCATAAGTTTATTCCTTCACCAAAGTCTGTTGCCACATGTTGGAGAATGACAGCTGCCAACCTTTGACAGGGTTCAGGTTTCTTGGGTTCCTCCCTTCCCCAGTATCTATTTCTCTCCAGGCTCAGCTCCTCTATTTCCTCTATAAGGCCTGCTGTGAACTATCAGGCAAATCACTCATCTCTAAACTGGGGCCTTCTCTTCTTCCTCATGACGGAGCTCCTCTGTGTGCTTGCTTTCCCAGGCCCCAGCATTAAAACTCAGCTTCAGAACTCCAACTTAAAACTCAAACTAACTCTTCTGCTCTTCCATGTAGTTTTATCTCCAAGTTCCAGCCTACCAAGGGGTGGGGAGTCAACATCTTATTGATATGGTCCAATCAAAGCCCCTATCATAACTTAATCACACCCAGAGAAACAGACCAGTTTAAAATCATAATCCAATATCCATTTTTGGAATTCATAACTATATCAAACTGCCACACACTTAATGAACTAATATTGAAGCATTGCAACTAACCAAAGTTCATATTTTTCATTATGGTTTACACTTTGTGCTGTATAGTTCCATAGACCTTGACAAATGCATAATGTCATGTGTCCATCATCACAGTATCATGCAGAAGAACCTCAAACTCAAATATGTCCTGCATACCACCCATTCATAGCCCCTCTATACTGAACCCCTGGCAACCACTTTTATATATCAATGTTACAAGTTCTTCCATTAACATAAGTTAACAACTACAATAACAATAAATCTTCTTTGGTATGTGGCTACACTCCCACTTTATGTTTGTTCACTCTTCAATCTTGAGGGATTTGGGAATGTCCACTCTGACTGCTTGAGGCTGAGAGAGGACTTAAATATCATGGAAATACTCTGAGAGATATATTTAATGGATATATTGAGAATTATAAGTTTAAATGAAAGTAGTAGAAGAATCATGATTAGGGGAGTTATAAATTATATTCATTAAACACCTATGTTATAGTTGGAAAATAGATTATCATATATTCCAAAACAAGGCCCACTGAAGGGGTGTTGATTTCATGAGGATGTATGCCTTTCTTCTGGTGTCCAGACATCCCTAGCACCCTCAAGGGCACTCTTGTTTAAGGCTTTGTTTTCTGTGGCAGTAAGTGAAATCAGTTTTAGACCTACATAATTATAACGTCCATAATTACTTCTTGAGTCACTTTGAAATCTCATAGGCATAAAAACTTTTGTTTAATGTTTCCCCCTTTTGGTCAAAGTCTTTTTCCAGATGTGTCACTATTTACTGCTTAGTAATAATCCCTCTGTGTTAGGGAGGTTCATCCCTGGGAGTCATGTACCATGTTGGGTGAAAGGGAGTGTGTTTATTTGCTGAGATTGACTGAAAGAGAGGAGCCACATTTGAGTATTAAGGAGGTTTTCAGGAGGTAACTCTTAGGTATTAATTATAAAAAGGCTGTTTCATTTTTACAGGAATAAGTTTCATAAGTTCATGCCTATTATTGAGGGCTTTGCATATAAGCTGGTCTTATTTTCTTAGGTGTGGTTTATATATTCCAGAGATTATTGCCATTTCATTTGAGAAATTAGCAGGGCTTCCCCAGGATGGAAGTTTAATATTTTGTTAGCTACTGTGTTGGCCTCTATCTATTGAGAAAACAGCTATGACAACACAAACCCATTTATATCCCATAGAATTATGTTTTATGTGCATTTCCCCATATAGCATCCCACTATCAGCACCCTGTAGTAGTGGCATGCCTTTTTTATAGATCCTGAGAAAACATTCTTATATTTCTATTCTTAATAATAGAATATATTTCTATTCTTAAGTAAAACACTCAACTACCCAAGAATTCACTGAGTTATACAGTAGCCCATTTTTTCCTCTAGCTTTCCTTCTAGCCCCGTGGGCTGGTCAAACTTCCCCTTTAAACCACATTCACATTAACATTTCAGTAATTTTAATTTCAATCATATTGCTGTGTCACAATAACCTCTGTCTATTTACAAACTGTTACAATCAACCTAATTATAAATTCTGCCCAGATTATGCATCAGGTCATCAATCTCTACTTTCTTTCTATCCCCTGGTAACCTATCTTTCAGACTCTAACTCCATGTGTCTGCTCACTGCCCTTAGTTCATAGTGAAATCATGCAATATTTGCCCTTATGTGTCTGGCTTATTTCACTCAGCATAAGTAACTCAAGGTTCATCTATGTTGTCCCAAGTGTCAAAATTTCATTACTTTTTATAACTGAATAATATTCTGTCTTATGCATGTACCAAATTTTGTTTATCCATTCATCTGTTGATGGATACATGGGTTGCTTCCATCTTTTGGCAATTGTGAATAATGCCCCTATGAACATTGGTGTGCATATATCTGTTTGTATCCCTGTTTTCAATGCTTCTGAATATATATTTAGTAGTGGGATTCCCAGATCAAGTGAAAATTCTATACTTAACTTCCTGAGGTAATGCCAAACTGTCCTCCACAGTGATTGCACAATTTTACCTTCCCAGGAGCAGTGAATAAATGTTCCTATTTCTCCACATCCTTTCTAACAGTTGTACTTTTCTGTTTGTTTTTTTTTAAAATAAGAGTCAGTCTACTAGATGTGAAATGATATCTCATTGTAGTTTGGATTTGCATTTCCCTAAAAACTAGTGATGCGAGCAATCTTTCATGTGCTTTTTAGACATCTGCATTTCCTTTTTGGTAAAGGATCTGATCAAGTCTCTTGCCCATTAAATTTTTTTTTTGACTTTTTATTATTGAGTTGCAGGGTTTCTTTATATATCCTGGGTATTAGACTCTTATTGGATTTGTGATTCCCAAAAATTTTCTCCCATTGAGTAGGCTGCCTTTCACTTTCTTGACAAACTCTTTGACACATAAAAGTTTTTAATTTTGAGAAGGTCCAATTTATGTGTTTTTTCTTTCACTGCTTGCACTTTGTTTTTTGTTTTTTTATTGTGGGTAAAAATAAAATTTTTCACAATACATACCAATATTTGTGAAATGATATATAAATATATATGCATATATGTGCATTTGCTTACATAAATATTATTTTCGCACTTTGGTTTTATATGTCATGTAACCATTTCCTACCACATGGTCATGTAGATGTTTCCTACATTAGAAGCTTTATGGCCCTAACTCTTATATTTACATATCTTGAGTTGACATTTGTAAAGGGTGTGAGATAGGGATCTTCTTTCATTATTTTGGATATGGATATCCAGTTCTACCAGCACCATTTGTTAAAGAGACTATTCAGTCCCAGTTGAGTGGAATTGGCAGCATTATTGAATATCAGTTGGCCATAGATGTGTGGGTCTTTTTCTGAACTCTCTATTTTGTTACATTGATCAATGTTTTATCCTCTGTTCCAGTGCCATGCAGTTTTGACCACTCTAGCTTTGTAGTATGCTTTAAAGTCAGTTGTGTGAGCCCTCCAACTTCATTTTTCTTTTTAAAGATGTTTTTTGTTATTTTGAGCCCCTTACCCTTCCAAATAAATTTGATAATTGGCTTTTCCATTTGTGTAAAAATGTTGAAATTTTTTTGAGATTGCACTGAATCTGTAAATCAATTTAGGTAGAATTAACATCTTAATGATATTTAGTCTTTCAATCCATCAACATAGAATATATTTCAATTTATTTCAATCTTCTTTGATTTCTTTTAGCAATGTTGAGTAGTTTCTTTGAACACATCCTTTTCATCTTTAGTTAAGTTTATTCCTAAATATTTTATTATTTTAGTTGCTATTGAAAATGGAAGTTTTCTTGATATCCTCCTCAGATTGTTCATTATTAGTGTAAAGAAACACTACTGATTTTTGCATGTTGATCTTATATCCCACTATTTAATTGAACTCATTTATCAGCTGTAGTAGCTTTGTTGTGTTTTTTTTTTTATGACTTTCTATATATAGGATCATGTCACCTGAAAATAGTGAAAAGTTAATTCTTCCTTTCTAATTTGGAAGACTTTGTTTTCTTTTTCTTGCCTATGTACTCTGGTAAGAACTTCCAAAACAATGTTGAATAAAAATGGTGATATTGTGCATCCTTGTCTTGTTCCAGATCTTAAAGGAAAGTCTTTTGCCTTTCATCATTAAGTATGTTATTAGCTGTGGGCTTTTCATATATGCCCTTTATCATATATGATAAAGTTTCTTTGTATTCCTATCTTTCAATTTTTTTTTATCAAGAAATGTTGCTGAATTTTGTTGAATGCCATTTCTGAGTTGCTAGAGATGGCAGGTAATTTTCTCGTTCAGTCTGTTAATGTGGTGTATTACATTAATTGATTTTCTTATGTTGAACCATCCTTGCATATCTGGGATAACACCCACTTGATCATTGTATATAATTCATTTGATGTTTTGTTGGATTTGTTTTGAAAGAATTTTTTTGAGGATTTTTGCATCTGAAACCATTAGAGAAATTGGTCTGTAATCTTTTTTTGTACTGTCTTTATGTGGCTTTGGTATTAGGGTGATGTTGGCATCATAGAATGAATTAGGTAATGTTCCCAACTATTTGATTTTTTGGAACAGTTTGCAAAGTATTAGTGTTAGTTCTTTTCTGAATGATTGGTAGACTTTACCTGTGAAGCCATCTGGGCCTGAGATTTTTTTGGGGGGGAGATTTTTGATGACTGATTCAATCTCATTACTTGTGATTGGTTTGTTGAAGTCTTCAGTTTCTTCTTTTGACAATGGAGGTTGCACATGTGTTTTTAGAAATTTGCCCATTTAATCTAAATTGTCCACCTTTTTTTGCAGACTGGTTTTCAGAGTATCCTCTTATGATACTCTTTATTTCTGTAGGGTCAGTTTTGATGCTCCCTTTTTCTTTCTGATTTTATTTATTTGAATCTCCTCTCTTTTCTTTGTTCCTCTCACTAAGAGTTTGTCAATATTATTCTTCTAAAAAAACAGTTTTTGGTTTTGTAATTCTCTACCTTTTCTTATTCTCAATTTCATTTAATTCTTCTCTAATCTTTGTTATTTCTTTCCTTATGCTTTCTTTTGGATTAGATTGCTGTTATTTTTCTAGTTTCTCCAGAAGTGTAGTTATATCTTTGATAGTAGCCATAAATTTCCTTCTTAGCATGCCTTTGTTGCTTTCCATAAATTTTAATATGTTGTGTTCTCATTTTCATTTCTTTTGAGAAGTTTGTAGATTTCTCTTGCAATTTCCTCCTTGACCCAGTGAATGTTTAAGAGACTGTTGTTTAACCCCCATATATTTGTGAATTTTTCACTTCTCCACCCATTACTGATTTTCAGTTTCTTTCCATTGTTGTCAGAGATAGTGCTTTGTATATTTTCAATCTTTCTAAATTTGTTGAGAATTATTCTATGACTTAATATGTCGTCTATCCTGGAGAATGATCCATGAGCACTTGAAAAGAATGTATATTCCACAGTTTTAGGGTCTAATGTTCCATATATTTCCAATGAACCTAGTTCCTGTAATGTAAAATTCAAGATCTCTCTTTCTTATTGATCCTCTGTTGAGATGTTTTGTCTATTGCTTAGTGTGCTGTATTGACATCCCCCAATATGATTGTAAAGGCATCTATATCTCCTCTTTTGTTAGTGTTTGCCTCATGTATTTTGGGTCACCCATGTTAGGAACATAAATATTGGTGAATGTTCTTTTTTTTGGTATTGCTCCAAAAGGGTTAAGAACATAAATATTTGTGAATGTTCTTTCTTTTTGGTATTGCCACTTTTATTAATTATAATACCCTTATTTGTTTCTTGCAACCATTTTGAATTTAACTTTTATTTTGTCCTATATTAGTATAGCTACTCCAGATCTTTTTTGGTTACTGTATGCTTGGTAAATGGTTTTCAACCTTTCAGTTGCAACCTATTTGTGTCCTTGGGTCTAAGGTGAATCTCTTGAAGAAAGCATATAAATGAACTATTTTTTAAACCCATTCTGTCAATCTCTGTATCTTAATTGGGGAGTTTAACCCATTAACTTTCAATGTTATTACTGTAGAGACAGTACTTATCTCAGCCATTTTTTAGGTTTATATATGTCATATTATTTTTGTTTCTTTTTTTAAACCTGTTTATTTACTCTTACTAATAGTCTTCCTTTCTACACTCTCCTCCAAACCTCTTTTTCCTGTCTTTTCTTTTCAATCTGCAGAACTCCCTTTAGTATTTCCTGAAGGTCAAGACTCTTGTTGATAAATTGTTTTAATTTCTGTTTATCTGTAAATGTTTTGAACTATCCCTCACTTCTGAATGACAATTTTGTGGATACAGCATTCTTCACTGGAAGATTTTTTCTTTCATCACCTTAAATATGTCATACCACTACCTTCTCACCTCCATGGCTTTGGGTGAGAAATCAGCATTTAATCTTATCAAGCTTCCCTTATATGTGATAGATGGCTTTTCTCTTGCTGTTTTCAGGATTAACTTTGGTATTTGATAATCTGATTAGCATGTGTCTTAGAGTAGATCTGCTAGAATTTATTCTATTTGGAGTATGCTGTGTTTCCTGAACATGTAAATACATGTCCCTCATAAGAAGTGGGAAATGATCAGCCATTATTTCCTCAAACACTCCTTCTGTCCTTTTTCCCTTTTCTTCTCCTTCTGAGACATCCACAATGCATATGTTTTTGAATTTTGAGCTGTTATTCACTTCCCTGAGTCTTTGCTGATTTTTTTCCATTTTTTTGTCCATCTGTTCTACTATCAGTGTGACTTCAGATACCCTATCATCCACTTTGTTAATTAATTCCTCTGCCTGTTGAAATCTGCTTTTGTGTGAGTCTAGTGTATTTTTTTTTCTTCCATTGTCCCTTTCATCACTATAAGATGTGTTATTTATTATGTGCTCACAATTTCTTCTATATGTTCACAGAATATCTTCATAATATCCTTTATCTATTCCCTCATCTCTTTGAACTGATTTAGGGCATTTATTTGGACATTTTTGATTAGTTGTTCCACATTCTTGGTCTCCTCCTTTTTTTTTCATTTGGGAAATATCTCCCTGTTTTTTAGATCAGTTACTGTTCCTAGCTTTTTTATTTATGTCTGGCTTTGTGTTAAGTTTCATCTTTGACATTTGTTTATTATTCTAAATCTTTAGAATTGCCATGTTTTACTGAAAAAATAAAAGAATAAAAAGAAACTGAGAGAGAGAAAAAAATAAACAAAAATATTTAAAGATTTAAAAATTAAAAGAAAGAAAAAATTAAAACATATGAAAATAAAATATATATAAAATTTAAAAAGGAAAAAGAAAGAAAACAGGAAAAGAAAAAATAATTTAAAAAGATATAAAAGAAAGGAAAAATAAAAGAAGATAAAGAAAGTTAACAACATCAATAAAAGGAATGTCTCCATCTCTGGTCACAGGCTTCTGTCAGCTGCCCATGCCCACCAATCAATCACCCCATGGTTCACCTCTCCATGGGTACTTGGATGAGGATGGAGGCAAGAAGAAAGAAAGAAGAAAAAATGAAAAAGAAAGAAGGAAAGAAAGAAAGAAAGAAAGAAAGAAAGAAAGAAAGAAAGAAAGAAAGAAAGAAAGAAAGAAAGAAAGAAAGAAAAAACAATTGGGCCTTGTGTTTGCCACCAGCAACAAGCTAAGTTCTTCCTTTTTGGCAACCTGTGCCCTTCAATCAATCACCCCCACATTCTGCATCTCTAGGTACCTAGATGAGGAAAGGGAGAGAGGAAAATTAGGGCCTCCATTTCAGGATATGTGCTTAAAGCTAGGTTCTTTCCTGTAGGCCACCCATGCCCATCAATTAATCACCCTACAGCCTGCCTCTCCATGGGTACCTGGAGGATGTGGGAGGGAATAAAAGATAAAGAAAGAAAGAAAGAAAGAAAGAAAGAAAGAAAGAAAGAAAGAAAGAAAGAAAGAAAGAAAGAAAGAAAGAAAGAAAAAAATGGTGCCATCTCATATGCCATTAGGGACCAGCTAGGCTCTTTTTCATCAGTGCCCATGCCTGCCAATCAATCATCCCTTGGCTCAACTCTCTGCAGTTACCAGGGAGAGGAATAGGAGAACTGAAAAGAGAAAAGAAGAAAGGAGAAGAGAAGAAAAGAGAAGAGAAGAAAAAAGAAAAGAAAAATGAAAGAACTACAGCAGGACCTCCCTCTCAGGCCACTAGTGACTGGCTAGACTCCTCCTTATGCATTGTCCATACCCACAAATCAATCATCCTGTGACCTGCCTCTCTGCTGGTACCTGAGTGGGGAAAAGGAGGAAAAAATAAATAAACATACCTCCCTCTCAAGCCTTCAGCATATGGCTAGGTCACACCTTCACTGATCAGATCACCCCACTGTTGGCTACTCCTCCAGTGCCCATCTGGCCACTGCTACACTGCCTTAATCACCCTCCTGCTCACCTCTGCCCTTTGCCTGGCTGGGCCCTCTCTCTAGATGCTCTCTCCAATCACACCCATGGCCCTGAAGATTCCCCTATACCCTGGAAACCTCTCTGCATTCCCACACCTTCTGGAGGAGGAGTGCAGCCTAGTAATCCTTACTCCACCTTCTTGGATTCCTATAGGAATTTTTTTAACTATTCTGGATTTACATATAATGCTTTGTGAGATGTGTTTTGTGAATATTTTCTTCCAATCATTGGCTTGTGCATTAATTTTCTTTAAGGTATGTTTTGAATGAACAGACTATATGATATTTGTGATGCTTAATTAATCAATTTTATATTTAATATAAATTTAAAAGCTTTGTATTTAACATTTATGTTTAAGCCTATCTATCTTAGACTCAGGTTTTGCATGGCATATAGTAAGAATCTGTATTTTTCCATGTGATATCAATTTGTTCCAGGCTAGCTTCCCCATTGAATTGCTTTGATGCCTTTTTAAAAGATCAATAGACTACATAGTTCTATTTCAGGATTTTCCACCTAATTATGTTTCTCTAATTGTTTTCCTTAAACCCATGCCATAAATCTTGATTACTGTATCTTTAAGGAAAGCCTGGAAGTCAAGTACTGTAAATCTTCCATCATTGATCTATTTGTTAAGATCTTTTTTCTATTCTAGATATTTTGCATTTCCAAATAAATTTGAGAATGTTTGCCATCTACTACAAAACAGTATTGTGGGATTTTGTTTGATTGTGTAGTATCTTTCCATTTTTAGATCTGCTTTAGTTTTTCCCAGCAGTGTTTTAAAAGATTTAGTGTAGACATATTTTACACTTTTATGATTTTTCACTCTGCCTCTTGCATTTTTAAAGGTATTGTGAATGGATTTTTAAAAAATATTTAAAAACAAGCAGCTTGTTCTAATATAAACTGAATTTTTGTTGACTTCATGTTCTTAGACCCTGTTAAAGTCACTTGTTGTAGCGCATTCTTGATGATGATGATTAAGGTGATTTTCTATGTAAACAATAATATTATAAATGAAGATGGATGGTTTACTTCATCTATATATGCTTTCTGTCTCTGTCTGTGTCTCTGTCTCTCTCTCTTTTCTTTTTTTCTCTTAATGCACTTGCCTGGTCCTTCAGTATATTGTGAATAAAATAGTGAGAGAAGACATCCTTCTCTTATTCCCAAGTTAGCAGGAAAGCATGAAATATTTCATCTTTAGCATTATATTGTTTATAGACACTCTATCAAGTTGAGGAAGTTCCTTTGATGTGAGTTTGCTAAGCAGGTTTTCATGAATGAAAGTTGAATTTTGACAAATGCTTGTTCAGTATCTAAAGGGATGATCAAATGGGTTTTTCTTTTTTGGTTTGTTAATGTGGTGAATTATATTTATTAGTTTTTTGCACTACTGGGTGAATCATGGACTTTATCCTTCTGCATATTTCTCAATTCAATTTAATATTTTCTCAAGGGAGCTCTCATAAAACAAAACAATGAGGAACATTTCAAAAGGACACAGGAGCCAATGGAAAGAGCTCCCAAAGTTTAAACTATTTGGGGAAGAAAATGAATAAAGCAATATTGGACTGTAACTCAATGAATAAAATAAATATGTATGTATCTATATAATATAAATAAATAAATGTGGACAAGATCAATCTCCTGTGCAGATGACTTCAAATAATTTATGTAAATCCTTCCCCCTCAAGTAAATGGAGCACCAGGTAGACCTGTTAAGTGGTTTATTCTTAGTGATTTGCAGATAAAGAGTACTGTTGGGAAAGGGGGAACAACTTTCAGTGGAGAAAGCTGTCAGGCACTAACAGCTAGGAGACTACGTTTAACTCATCAGTTAGAACTCATGTTGAGAGGATGTACCCTTGATATGAGTGTTTTGAGAATTGCAGTTTACCACATTGGTTTTTCTCCCAGAAACCCCTAACATCAGACTAAGCACGAGGAAAACATCAGACAAAACCCAAATGAAGAACGTCTCTAAAATGCCTGACCAGTACTCCTTGAAGCATTCAAGGTCTTCAAAAATAAGGAAAGTCTGAAAAAGTGTCATAGCCCAGAGGAGCTTGAGGGGACAATTAAATATAAAGGCTTTCTTGGATGAGATCTGGAACAGAGCAAAGACCTGAGGTAAAAACTAAAGAAATCCAAATAAAGCATGGATTTCAGTTAAAAATAATGTATTAATATTGTTTTATTAATTGTGATGAATGCACCATAGTCGTTTATGATATTAATAATAGTGGATGCTGAGTGTGTGGTATGTGGGAATGCTTTGTACTGTCTTTGCAACTTTTCTGTAAATATGAAAACATTTTTAATATATTTATTTTTTATTTTTTAAAAGATATTTAGATTACAAAAATGTTAGATAAAAAATATAGGGGATTCCCATATGCCCCATTCCCCACACTGTCCACATTTACCCACATTACCAACATCATTCATTAGTGTAGTACATTCTTTGCAATTGATGAACACATTTTGGAGTATTGTCACTAAGCACGGATTATAGTTTCCATTGTAGTTTACACTCTTTCCCACACAATTTGTAGGTTAGGGCAAGATATATAATAGCCTGTATCAGTTGTTGCAGTGTCATCCAGGACAATTCTCAAGTCCAAAAAATGTCCCCATATTACATCTGTTTACCCTCTCTCTGACCTCAGAACCTCCACTGGCCACTGCCTCCACATAAATGATATAATTTCATCCACTGCTAGAATCACAAGTCTATAATAGAATACCAGTAAGTCCACTCTAGTCTATAGTTCACTCCCCAATCCTGATGATTCTGGGATGTGATGCCCATCCCACCTCTAATTGAGAGTGGGATTCAGTCCCATGCAGCCAATGGATGGGACTCCCATGCTTGCATTTGTAGACACTATTAGTTCCTTGGTATGGTGGTTGTCCATCATCACCTCCTTGTTAATTGTCCTGGGTGAGTCCAAAAGAATGAAGAGTAGGTGTTGCAACTCTGTTGAGGCTCAGGACCCAGCTGGCATATGGACAGCCTAAAGATTCAAGACTCTAGAATGTACACTTACCAGCTCCAGAATGAAATATAGGTTCAAATAGAAGGAAGAGAAGAGCAAGGTGTAGGGAAACCACAACTGACTCCAACTCAGTCACACTGGGGAGCACAAACTCCAAAGTAGACCCAATTGGCAAGGCACCAAGCTCATGAGCTATCTGCCCTGACCACAGTGCCTGGGTGTCTCCAGGGCACCCAGGAGCTCCATTATTTGGGGTAGTGACTAATTTTGCAGTCAATGAGATCCTGCTGAGATGTACATAAGCATAACTTCTGGAATGACCTCCCAACTCACTTTAAAGTCTCTTAGCCATATAAATTCATTTGTCTTTACCTTTCCCCCTTTTTGGCCAAGCTCTTTTTCCAGTTCCTTTGCTAATTGGTGCTTGGTAGTAATCCCTCTGTGCCAGGGAGTCTTATCCCTGAGGGTCATGTCCTCCACTGGGGGAATTTATTGCATTTATATGCTGAGTTCAGATTATATTAGAGAAAGGCCACATTTGAACAACAAGGAGGATCTCAGGAGGTAACCCTTAGGCACCCTATAATTCTAGGCTAAGTATCCATTTCAAGAGTAAACGTTCATAAGCACCATCATCAATATCAAGGGTCCATCAATGGACTATCCTCCTTCACTAGCCATTGTCTTTGTTCGTGGGGGATTCTTTCTGTTCCATTAGAGAATGTGGCAGAACTCCCCAGGATGGGAATTCAATATTCTTTTGGTTATTGTGTGAATCTCCACCCACAGTGACAATGTTCCATGAAGTTTTGAACACATTTATATGCCTTATATGTATGCCCAGGAAAATTTTCTCCCTTGAATCCCCCATCATTGACACCCCACCTAAGTGATCCTCCCCTGCCACAGTTGTAAATTTTCTGTGATCCAAAACTTCCTCAGAAATAAAACCAATAAAATAGCCAAATACAATTAATAAGAATAAAAGGAAATAATAATTGTTTTAAAAATAAGAAATAAAACATCAAAAATTTAAAAACAAATTTTTTTAAAAAATTTGGGATAATAAAAAATAATGAATGAATATATAAAAAATTGTTTAACAATTTGTCTTTCATCACTGAAGATCTGTTGTCCTGTATGTACATTGACATTTACATCCATTTATTCCCCCAGGTGTTTTACTTTTTTCAGTTTGTGTTCAAAGAAGTTTTAGAAAGATACAAGCTATTATATATCTTGTTATAACCTACAGAATTGGGAGGGAGATAGTGTAAACTGCAATGACCACTTTAATCTATGTTTAGTGGGAATGCTCCAAAATGTGTTCATCAATTGCAATGAATGTACTACACTAATGAAGGATGTTGTTAATGTGGAAAAATGTGGGAGGTGTAGGGAGTGGGACATATGGGAATCCCCTATATTTTTTATACAACACTTATGTAACCTAAGTATCTTTTAAAAGATTAAAGGTAATATGGTGGCATTTGGGGACATTGGAATTTTCATGAATGATGTTGCAGTAATGGATACAGGCCATTTTATATCTTGTCATAACTTACAAAAAATGTAGGAGAGAGTATAAACTATAATGCAAACTATAATCCACACTTACTGGCAATGCTCTAATATGTGTTCATCAATTGTAAAAAAATTTACCACACTAATGAAGGATGTTGTTAATGTGGGAGAGTGTGGGAAGGGTAGGGAGTGGGGCATATGGGAATCCCCTACATTTTTTATGTAACACTTATGTAATCTAAGTATCTTTTAAAAAACAAAAAATAATAAAAAAGAGAAGTTTTAGGTCACATCAAAGTCACATACAGAATATAGGGGACTCCCATATAACCAAAATCTTCCCCCACTTTCCCCATTCCCAATTAATAACATTTTATATATGGATGGTACATTTGTAACTACTAATGTACAGCTATTGAAAATAGCTACCAACAATGTTCAATGGTTTACAGTATGGTTTACATTTTGGACCAAACACTTTTATAAATTTTGATAAAACTTAATGTGGCCTGTATGCATCATTACAAGAATATGTAGAACACTTCCATCACCCTCAAAATGCCACCTGTCCCATCTATTTTATTCCTTCTCCCTTCCCCTTGGGACTCATGGCAACCACCAGGCTTCAACCCTTGCATGACCAGATTCATAGCTACTTGCAGAAACATTAATGGCATGACACACTTGTCTGTCCTCCTGTATTGGGCACTGACCATGTTCTGGAGAGACTCCCACCCCTCTATTTGAGAACATAGTGTGCCTCCACAGGATGGGAGCCCAACACCTTCACACTCATTATTGGGTCTCCACCAACTGATATATCACACTATGGCAAGATGAAAACTCACACACTCCCTAGAAGTCTGAGCCAGCTGCTCCCTGTCCCTAATGCCCCCCACATCTAATGTAATAAACCAGTAACCCTGCCTGGCCCTATTGCCAAAAGAGCATTATAGTTTCAACCACATAGCTACAAATCTCCAGTGTTCACCTGCTACCTCCCCAACCTATGCCTCACTTTCATGAACAGTACAAACTACCCTCCACACCATACCTGCCTGACATATCTGCACCACTTAACCCAACAGTATCACTGCACCACTGTCATGCCCTTTCCCTGGACAGCTACACACTTCCACCTTATCATAGATTTTGCCCATATGGGCATTGGCTCACAACCTTCTCCCTATTTCCTGTAAATGTATCTTCCAGACTCTACTTTTATGAGTCTGCTGAACTTGCTTAATTCATATCTGTGAAGTCATGTAATAGTTGTCCTTCAGTGCCTGGCTTGCTTCACTCAACCTAAAGTCCTCAAGATTCATCTATGTTATCCCATTTGTTAATACTGAATTCTTTCTTACACTTGAGTAATATTCCATAGTATGTATATACCACAATTTGTTTATCCATTCATCTGTTGAAGGGCATTTGGGTTGATTTCAACCTTTGGCAAAAGTGAATAAAGCTGCTATGAACATTGGTGTAAATACATCTGTTCATGTCATTGCTTTCAAGTCTTCTGGGTATATACTCAGCAGTGGAATTGATGGGTTATATGACAGTTCTATAGTGAGTTCTCTGAGGAATGGCTAAACTGTCCTTGACAATGGCTGCACCATTCTACATTCCCACCAGCAGTGCGTGAGGGCGCCCATTCCTCCATTTCCTCTCCAAAACGTTTAGTCCTGTTTTTTTTTTCAATAACCACCAGTCAAACGGGTGTAAGATGATGTCTCATTATGGTTTTGATCTACATTTCCCTAGTAGCTAGTGATGTTGAGCATCTTATCATGTGCTTTTTAGTCATTTGTATTTCTTCTTTGGAGAAGTGTCTATTCAAATCACGTGCCCATTTTTTAAATGGGTTGTTTTTCTTTTTCTTCTCAAGGTGTAGGATTTTTACATATAACAGATAATAGACCGCTATCAGATATATGGTTACCAAATATTAACTTCCATTCAGTAGGCTGCCTTTTCACTTTCTTGACAAACTCCTTTGAGGTGGAAAATTTTTAATTTTGAAGAGATCCCATTTATCAATTTTTTCTTTTGCTGCTTGTGCTTTGGGTGTGAAGGTCATGAAATAATTTCCAATTACAAGATCATGTAGATGCTTCACTACATTATCTTCCAAGGTCCTAATGTTCTTGGCTCTTATATTTAGATATTTGATCCATCTTGAGTTAATTTTTATATAAGGGGTGAAATTGTTCCTCTCATTCTTTTGGATATGGATATTCAGTTCTCCAAGCACCATTTGTTGAAGAGGTCACTCTCTCCCAATTGAATGGGCTTGGTCGCCTTGTTGAAGATTAGTTGACTGTATATGCAGGGATCTATATCAGAATATTCAATTCGGTTCCATTGGTCAGTATGTCTATCCTTGTGCCAGTACCATGCAGTTTTGACCACTGTAGCTTTGTATTATGTTTTAAAGTCAGGTAGTGTGATTCCTCTGATTTCATTTTTCATTTTCATATATCTTTATCTATTCAGGGCGTCTTGTCCTTCCAGATAAATTTCATAGTTAGATTTACCAATTCAGTAAAAAATGCTGTGGTGATTTTTTATGGGAGTGCATTACATCTTTAGATCAGTTTGGGTAGGTAGACATCTTAATCATGTTTAGTCTTCCTATCCATGAACAGGCAATATTCTTCCATTTAGTTAAGTCTTCTTTGATTTCCTTTAGCAGTATTGTGTAATTTTCATCCTACATCATTTACAACTTTAGTTAAATTTATTCTTAAGTATTTGATCCTTTTAGTTGCTATTGTAAATGGGATTTTTTTTTCTTGATTTCCTCCTCAGATTCCTCATTATTGGTGTACAGAAATCCTACTGATTTTACACATTTATCTTTTTTCATAAAATTTAATTTATTCATCCTTTTTAATAAATTTCAATATCTATAATTCCAAGAGTTATTAAAATAATTCTTCTGGTATCTCCAATTGTATCAATTGCAAATTAATGATTATTTGACTCTTTGCTTCAATATCATAAAGCTTAAGTCTGATTATTTTCTTTTGCACTGTACTGAGTGACATTGAAATGACAGATATTGGCCATTTGATATCATCACATAACATGTAGAACTGTGTGGGAGAGAGCACACATTTATCTTTTACCTGCAACTTTACTGAACTCATTTATAAGCCCTAGAAGATTGGTTGTAGATTTCTCAGGACTTTATATGTGTAGTATCATGTCATTTGCAAATAGTGAAATTTTTACTACTTCCTTTTCAATTTTTATGTTTTTTATATCTTTTTCTTCTCCAAGTGCTAGAGGAAGTACTTCTAACACAATATTAACTAGAAGTGGAGAGATTGGGCATCCTTGTCTTGTTCCCAATCATAGAGGGAAAGCTTTCAGGTTTCTCCATTAAATATGACGTTAACTGTAGGTTTTTCATGCATACACTTTATCATGTTGAGGAAGTTTCCTTCTATTCCTATCTTTTCAACAGGAAAGGGTGTTGAATTTTGTTGAATGCTTTTTATGCATCTATAAAGATGATCATTTGTTTCTTTCTTTCAATGTGTTTATGTGGTATAGTACATTGATTTTCTAATGCCGAACCATCCTTGCATACCAGGGATGAAACCCACTTGGTCAATGTGTATAATTCATTTGATGTATTTTTGAATATGTTTAGCAATGATTTTGTTGAGGACTTTAACATACAAGTTCATTAGAGATATTGATCTATAGTTTTCCTTTCTTGTGGTATCTTTGTTTGGCTTTGATATAAGGGTGATGTTGGTATGATAGTATGATTTAGGCAAAGTTCCCTCCACTTCTATTTTTTAGAAGAATTTAAGCAGGATTGGTGTTACTTCTTTCCAGAACATTTGGTAGAATTTATCTATAAAGACATCTGGTCCTGGGTTCTTCTTAGTTGGGAGGTTTATGATGATGAAATAATTTCATCAATTGTCATTGGTCTGTTTAGTTCATCAATTTCTTCTTTCATCAATGGAGGCTGCTTGTGTGTTTCTAGCAATTTGTTCATTTCCTCTAGATTATCCATCTTGCTGAGATATAATTTTTCAAGGTACACTCTAATGATACTATTTATTTCTGTGGTGTCAGTGGTGATATATCCTTCCTCATTTCTCATTTTACGTATTTGCCTTTTCTCTCTTTTTTCATTTGTCTAGCTAAGGGTTTGTCAATTGTATTGATCTTCTTGAAGAGCCAGCTTTTGGAGTTGTTAAAATTTTTTTAGTTTTTTCTTATTTTCAATTTCATTTAGTTTTGCTCCAATCTTTGTTATTTCTTCCTATTTCCTTTGGTGTTAGTTTGTTGAAATTTTTCTAATTCCTCCAAGTGAGCTGTTAGGCCTTTGATTTTTAACTCTATCTTCTTTTTTAATATAGGCATTTAAGACTATGGATTTTCCTCTCAGTATAGCTTTTGTGTATCCTATAGGTTTTGATAAGTTGTGTTGTTATTTTCATTCATTTCAAGGTAGATACTGATTTCTTTTGCAATTTCCTCCTTGACCCACTGTTTGTCCAAGAGTGTGTTGTTCAACTTCCATATCTTTGTGCCTAACCTGGCTCTCTGTCCCTTATTGATTTCTAACTTCATTCCAATGTGGATGAGAGAAATTACTTGGCATAATTTCAATCTTTCTGATGTCTTAGAGAGTTGCTCTGCAGGCTAGCATATCGTCTATCCTGGAATGATCCATGTGTACTCAAGAAGAATGTAAATCCCACTGTAATTGGGTGTAATGTTCCGTATATGCCTATTAGGTCCAGATCCTCTAATGTATTATTCAGAGTCTTTGTTTCTTTATTGATTTTCTGTTGAGACATTTTGTCTAAAGGTGAAAATGGTATATTAAAATTTCCCACTATAATTGTAGAGACATCCATTTCTTCACTTAGTTTTTCCAGGTCTTGTTTCATGAATTTTGAGGTGCCCTGGTTAGGTGCATAAATGTTTATGATTGTTCTTTCTTCTTGATAGATAACCTATTTTATTAATATATAGTGTCTATCTTTGTCTCTTAAAATAGTTTTGCATTTAAAGTCTATTTTGCCTGATATTAGTATAGCTAGTCCCGCCCATTTTTTGGTTATTGTTTTCTTGTAAAATTGTTTTCCAACCATTTGCTTTCAGCCTCCTTGCATCCCTACATCTAAGGTGGGTTTCTTGAAGACAGCATATAGATGGGTCATATTTCCTTATCCATTCTGCCAATCTGTGTCTCTTGACTGGTGAATTTAGTCCATTAACATTCAATGTTACTACTGTCAAGGAATTACATTAGCCATATTTTCTCTTGGTTTATGTATGCCATATATTGTTTTTATTTCTCTTCTTTTCATTTAGTTGTTCTTACACTGTCCTCCAAATCTCTCTCTTCTGTTTTTTTTCCTTTCAACCTGCAGAACTCACTTTAGTATTTCTTGAAATGTAATTTTCTTGTTGACATACTCTCTTAATTTCTGTTTATCTGTGAATATTTTGAACTGTCCCTCATTTTTTATTTTCAGTTTTGGTGTATAGAGAATTCTTGGCTGGAAGTTATTTTCTATTAAAATCTTAACTATGTCATATCACTGGCTTCTTGCACATAATCTTATCAAGCACATAATCTCAGCACATAATCTTATCAAGGTTCCCTTGAATGTGATGGTTCTCTACTCTCTTGCTGCTTTCAGTGTTCTCTCTTTGTCTTGAGCATTGGACATCTTGACAAGTATATGTCTTGCAGTAAGCCTGTTAGGATTTATAGTGTTTGGGGGGCACTGTGCTTCCTGGACATGTATATCCATGTCCTTCAATAAGATTGTGAAGATTTCAGCCATTACTTCCTCCAACACACCTTCTGCCCCATTCCCCTTCTCTTCTCTCTCTCAGATGCCTATAATGCATATGTTTGTGCATTTCAGTTGTCATTCATTTCTCTGAATCCCTGCTTAATTTTTTTCTATCTTTTTATCTATCTCTTCTACTCTTTGTTTGGTTACAGCTGTACTGTCTTCCACATTGGAGATTCTTTCCTCTGCATGTTCAAAAATGTTGTTATGTGCTTCCATTGTATTTTTGATTTCTTGTATTGTGCCATTCAACACCATCATATCTTTAATCTTTCTATGTATGTTTACAATTTATTCAGTGTTTTATTCCAGTGTCTTCTTAATATACTTAATGACTTCCTTCACTTCATTAAGTTGATTTATGTTATTTGTTTATACACTGTTGATTATTTGTTCTCTGCTCTGCATGTCCTCTTGTTTTTTAGTTGATTCATTGGACTGGGCCATGTCTTCATGTTTCTTAATGTGGGTTGTAATTTTTTGTTGGAATCTAGGCATCAATTTTTCTTGATGTGTTTGTTCAGTTGATTAGATTATCTTTCTAATCTAAGGTTTTATTGTGTTGTTTTTTTGTGTGTGGTAAGTTTACACTTTGACACTTCATTCATCTTATATTATTTCCTTGTTGTTGTCTATGTTTCCATGAAAAAAATTAGGGTGAGGGAAAAGAGAAAAAGTATGAAGAGTAAAATGGATAATAGTGATACTAATTGTAAAATGCGGAAGAGGAACTGCATAAAACCTAGTAAAATGAAAAATTAACTTGATAAGAAGTGCAGAGGAATAATAATTAAAAAGTGGAATGAAACAATGGAATGAGAAACTGAATAGAGAAAAATATGTAGAATGAGTTAAAGGGCCAGAATGATGAGATGAGAGGGAAAGGGAAAAGAAAAGACAAAAAGAAAAAAAGTAAAAAAGAAAGAAAACAGAGAAAAAAGGACAGAGAAATAAGAACCAGAAAGATTGAATACCAAACAAAAAGAGGTGGAATGAAGGAGCAACAGAAAGCAGAAGATAGAAAGATAAAGGAAGGAAAAGAAATAACAAAGGTAGACAAATTTTGTAAACAATAGAAAGAGAAACAAAGGGAGGGGAAACACAACAAAGAAGAAACAAGACAGAAGCAACAAATTAACAAAAAAGGGGAGGGGAAGAATGAGGATAAAAAGGAAAAAAGAACAAAAAACAAGCAAACACACAAGCAAAAAACAAGAACCATGGAAAAACAGCATTCCTTCTTAAACCCTTAAGGAGCGTCTCAGGATGTGGGTGTACATGAATCAATTACCCTACAGCCTGCCCTCTGCAGGTTTTGAATTGGGTTTTAGCCAGTAAACTAAGTTAAATTGAAAAAAATTGACCCTTTTTAAGAAAAATAGAGATCCAAGAAAAGTTAATATAAAAAGAATGTCTATATGTTTCCCGTACTAAAGTATCAGCTGGATGTCTGATAACCTGGTGGATCACTTTTCTAAGAAGAATGAGGAATAAGTCCAAGGACCTTGTATACTGAAGACCAGAACTTCTCCACTGAGCTAAACTTTCTCGTTGGATCAGTAATCCTTTGAGAAAGCTGTCCACACACTTTCCCTCGGGCATGTTAGATTCTTTGCAGTTGGTCAGAGTTCTGCTGATTAGGCTCCTGTTTGTATTTGTCCCCTTTCTATTCTAATGGCTTTCTCTCCCAAGGTAGCTGGGAGTGACAGCCTGTGTGAGCAGATACCCACTCCCCTCTCCTGGTCATATTGAGGCCCTTTCCAAGATTCAAATAAGAAACTGGCTATGGAACCCACCCTAAAGAAACCACTCTTGACCCTCTTCCAGAAGTGTCCTCCCCACCCAGAAGACCCTAAATAGGCCCTTTAAAGCTTGCTGAGCCTCCCTTAGGGGTATTGGAATTTTAATAGTTTTCAGCACAGGGTTAGTCTGTTGCCTGTCTCCACCCACTGCCCACCTAAGTTTCTCCCTTCAAGGGTGGCTGGGTGTCAGGCTACCTGAGCATATTCCCCTCTTCCCTCTTTTTGGGGCCAACTCATTGTCAGCTGATATGATCATCAAAGTCCAAAGGGGTCCCAGGTAACCAAACCCACAGAAAGGAAACCGCTCTTCAACCTTCACCAGAACCCACTTCCTCCCAGAGAACACTGCCTCCCACTAGGTGGCTGGTAAGATTCAGGGGGTATATGGAGGCTTTTTGCATTGAAGGTGGGGCTAAGCTGCCTCTTCCTCCCAGAGAACACTGCCTCTCACTAGGTGGCTGGTGAGATTCAGTTGGTACATGGAGGTTTTTTTTAATTGAAGGTGGGGCTTAGCTGCTTGCCGTTCCCAGCCACAGGGGAAAGAAACTCACAGTTTTTCCTGGGGCTCTTTATCTCTTTTTCCAGTTCCCACCACATTGATGCCCTGAAACCCGAGGCTCTGTGGGTTTGCAAAAGAGCTGGCTCAGTTAGGACATTGTCCCTTCTCAGCCATTTTTTGTGAGAGATCTTCAGTGTGCCCACCTAAGCCAAGACCAACTTGCTGTAACTTCTTAAAAACAAAAAATAAAGTCAACAGATAGATAGAGGAATGGATTCATAGATTGCTGTCATAAAAAAGTATAGTAAAATATTCCTGGAAAAATCTAGGTGGTGGCTATACAAGTATTCAGTGTAAATCTCTGTTAACTTTGCTGTATATTTGAAAATATTCATCACAAAATGACAAAGTATGTCAAAGTAACTTAACATATTAATCTTTTTTTTTAAGTTTTATTTTTTTATTGAGGGTAAAAATCAAATTTTTCACAATACATACCAATATTTGTAAAATGATATATAAATACATATGCATATATATGCATTTGTTTACATAGATGTTATTTGTTATATATATATATATATATTTATGTGCTTAGATTACCTGAATATTACTCAGAAATTACAGGGATTCCCATGTTCC
>JAQZBX010023066.1:0-31108 GCA_029593785.1 Cabassous unicinctus | reverse complement strand
ATGTAAAAAGACACAAAAACTGGTAGCATGGATTTAAAAAATAACCATCTCTGTGCTTCCTCTGCAGACTTACTTTAGACACAAAGATACAAGAAGACTGAAAGTGAAAGGATTGAAACAGATATTCTACACATACTGTAAACAACAAAAAAGCTGTAGTAGCTCTACTAATATCTGGCAAAATACACTTTAAATGCAAAGCTGTATTAAGAGACAAAGAATGATGCCATATACTAATAAAAGTGGCAATTCACCAGGAAGAAAAAAATAACAATAAATATCTGTGCATCTTTACCAATGTGCCCCCAAAATACATGAGGCAAACACTGTCAAAACTCAAGGGAGAAATAGAAATCTCTACATAATAGTTGAAGTTTAAACATACCACATACACCAATAGATAGAACATCTAAAAATATATGAATAAGGAATTAGAGAATTTGAATAATTTGATAAATGAACTAGCCCTAACAGACATATACAGATCAATGAACCCCAAAAGAGGAAGAAACACAGTCTTCTCCTGTGCTCATGGATAATTCTCCAGGGTAGACAACATGTTGGGTCACAAAACAGGTCACACCATTTTTTAAAAGATTGAAATTATTTGAAACACTTTCTATCATCATAATGGAATGAAACTGGAGATCAATAACAGGTTGGAGGGTATAGAATGCAAAAGTATGCATCGAAGTTTAACAACACACTCTTAAACAACCAGTGGGTCAAAGAAGAAATTGCAAGAAAAATACATGTCTCAAGATGAGTGAAAATGAAAACACAATATATCAAAAATTATGGGATACAACAAAGGCAGATCAGAGGGGGAAATTTATAGCTCTAAATGCCTACATTAGAAAGCAATAAAGAGCTAAAATCAGGTAACTATGTGTAGCAGTTTGATATTACTTACGAATTTCCAAAAAAGATGTAGATTATGTTTGTAAACTGGTCTGTTCCTCTGGGCATGATACTCTTTGATTATGTTAACTTCAAAAGTTTTATCTTTGCCTGATTAAATTAATATTGGGGCTTTGATTTGACCACATCATTAGGGCAACTCAGGGTTGAGTCCTTGCCCACTTGGTGAGCTATATAAATGGACACTCAGAAGAACGTACACATGAGAAGAGAGAGCTCCAAGATACCAGAGGAAAGAACTTGTCAGCTTTGATCCTGAGGGCCCAAGAAGAGAGATGAGCCATTTGCTTGATAGTTTAAACTATCATCTGATAGTTTACAACTGACCTTGTGAAGACAGCAGAACAGCTGAGCGCAGAAAAAATGAGCCCTAAGCTGGCCTACAGCTGAGAACAGAAGAAGCAGGGACCATGGAGCTTTAAGAGGAAGAAGGAAGTCTGAACCCTCACAGAGATAGACAGCCATCTTGCTTCAACACCTGGCAACAGACTTTGGTGAGAAAATTAACCTTGAGTTGGACTCTTTAGGGCCTTGTAACTGTAAGCCTTTACCCCAAATAAATATCCTTTATAAATCCAATATATTTCTGACACTTTGCATCAGTACCCCCTTTGGCTGACTAACATACTATGCACTCATTGGAACAAGAAAAAGAACAACAAACTAACCCCAAAACAAGCAGAAAGAAAGAAATAACAAACATTAGAGAAGATATTAAGGAATTGAGAAAAAACAGCAAAAGCTTTTTTAGAAGATCAACAAAATTGTGAAACTCTTAGCTAAAATCACTAAGGAAAAAAAGAGAAAAGATGCAAATAAATAAAATCAGAAGTGAGGTGGGGACTTTACAACTGATCTCGCCATCTGTATGGCACCAAGTAGATGATATAAACAAATTCCTAGAAACAATAAAACTGACATTAGAAGAAATAGAAGAGCACAGCAAACCATTCACAAGTAAAGATATTGAATTAATCAACAAAACCTCTTCAAATGGGTACAGAAATTATATACCAAATGTATGATATAGACCATAGTTAGTGATCATAGTCTGATGATATCTCATAATTTTTAACAAATATTCTGCAACTATATAGTGTGTTGTGGAGGGGTGTTATATGGGAATTCTAAGCATGTGCATGATTATTTTGTAAGCTCGCATCTTCTCTAATAAAAATATATTTTAGAAAGTGAAAATAAATCCTCTACCCAAAAGATAAACCCAGGAAAAGATGGCTTCACAGATGAATCCTAACAGTCATTCAAAGATGAATTAATACCAATATTCCTCAAAATATTGCAAAAATTAACAGGAGGGAATGCTACCAAACTCATTGTATGAAGCCAGCATTACCCTAATGCTTGATGACAGTCGTGTTCTAGGGTCATAATTGGCAATAAAATGAAAGCTAAAGGATAAAATTAGGACTGCATAACTTAGTGAGCTCAGCAGTGGATGAGGAAAATGCTTAAAAGTACAAATACATGAATGTTCTTCCATAAACTAGAACAAATGTATGTCATTATTACAAGGCATTAGTAATATGTTGATATATGGAAAAATACAACAAATGGAACATATGGTCTATAGTTAACAGTAGTATTGAAATATTCTTCAACAATTGCAATGAAGGGTATATATCAATCCTAAGGGTCAACAATAATTGGGTATAAGGGAAAATGGGATTTTCCTTTTTGGAGTAGTGAAAACAATTTAAAATTGTTTGGTGATGACAGAACAACTCTGTGATTAGACTGAAAGCCATTGGCTATCAACTTTGGACAAAACATGGAACTGTATAACACAGTAGACCTTGTGGTGGTTGATGGAGAGTAGTTAATAGAACAAATATAAATATGTTCTTCCTTGAAGTATAATAAATATACAATAATATTACATGGTGCTAAAAATTGAGTGATATATGGGAAAATATACCTAATGTAAGCTATGGACTATAGGTAGTAGGAATATTTTACTATTCTTTCATCACTTGTAACAAAATAGCAAACTAATGCAGTGTCAATAACAGGAGGATATATAATAATGTGTTTTTTGCATGACTTTTCTGTCAGCTTACACCTTTTCTAATTAAAAAAAAACATGGGACTATATAACACAGAGAACCTTGTTGTGAATGAAAGCTCTGCTTTATAGCATAAATATAAGAACATTCTGTCATGATCTAGAACTATTTTAAGTCACTATTACAAGGTGCAAATAAGATGGGATATGGGAAAATACACCTCATGCAAACTATGGACTAGAGTTAAAAGTAATGTTTAATATCATTTCATCAATTGTAACAAAGTTACCACTCCAATGATATGTGTCAAAAATAAGGAGGTATAAGGAATATGGGCTTTTGCTTTTTGCTGTAATGAATATATTCTGAAATTGATTGTGTTGAATGCACAACTCTGTGATTATATTGAGAGCAAGTGATTGTATAATTTGGATGGATTCTAGGTTGTGTAAATATATTTCAATAAAACTACTTTATAAAAGTATAAATAATATATTGGATTATAACTTAAAGAATAAAATAAAAATCAAAATAAACTATGGTGGTACTTCAGGTAATATATGCAGACTTCCCCAAACAACTGGATGAAGGAGTTGACATGTAACTCTCCTTCCCTTGAGTATGCACTGGACACAGAGAAGCAATTCCAAGGAATAAAGTATGAAAGGGAAAAATAGTAACTTTATGGATAAGGTGGAAACAACTTCCCTAACCAAGTGACAAAGGGAAGGATTTCAACATCACCAGAGCTGACTTCTGTTGATTCTATGTTTCCCCTGGTATGACACAAGGAGAAGGGTTTTGAACCTCTGTGGCACATGCACTCAAATCTGTACATCAGTAGAATCATGAGAAAACCTTGCACATCCCAAATTTTGGGGCATTAATAAAAATAAAAAGGCATAAATGAGCAAGTATCATGGACCAGAGATTTAGGTGATATGAATCTTATATTCAAAATGGTGTAGAGATTGGGTCTGATATCAGAAAGAGGACATATATGGAAAAATCCATAAAATCCATAAAAAATTTTTATCCAAAAAATTCCATATATTATTATTAATCGTAACTTAGTTTTGATTAATGTATCATGGATATTGACAAAGTTAGTAATAGGAGAATGTAAATATGAGATCTATGGTAAGTCTGTATATTTACTCAGCATCTCTGTTAATTTAAAATTTATAAAATCTATTTTACAAAAAGCAAAATATAAGGTTTAATTACTAATTTTCCCAATCTTGGGTTTAATTTTTAGATTGAAAAGTCATTATTTTTCACAGAATATCTGAGAATTTCAGATTGTGCTTGATTTACTATGTCAGATGAGTGAGTAAAGATCACACTGGGACCTAAGTCAAGGACCTAAGTAAGGGAGGAATAGGCTGGAGGTAGTGAATTCACATTCCCCTGATGTGAACTACATGTAGAATCTCAATCATCATGACATTACACTGGGGACTGCAATGGAGAACCCAGGCAAGGAGAAGGCAAATACTCAGGGAAATTGACTCTGGGGACAGGAAGCCATAGACGATGACACTGAAACTGTTTCCCTCCCTGCACCTGCTCCTGGATCTGCCTCCTGTCCTTGTTGGTCTCAAGCACCTCCTGCAGGCCATCACCCTCCTAAAGGGGAGGTTTGTGTCTGACTTCCCCTCACTGTGTCTCTTGTACAATAATACATGGCCGTGTCCTCCACACGCATGGACCTCAGCTGCAGATAGTGCTCATTCTTGGATATGACAGCGGTGATGGAGATGGGGCCTTGGAATTATCTGGATTGTAGTGTGTGTTCCCTCTCCAGTTATCCAACTACTCAAGCCCTTTCCCAGAATGCTGGTGGATCCATTGCCAGTAGTTACTGCTCATGACAGAGTCCCCTGAGACAGTGCAGATGAGGGAGAGGGTCTGTGAGGTCTTCACCAGCCCTGGCCCTGAGTCTCACAGTGTTGGCTCAGACAGGACACCTGTGGACAAGGAGAATCATTGTGAATTGAACCTATTCTGAACTTAAGTCCCTGTGACCATCTAGACCCCGAACACCTTCAATCAGGACAGCTGCCAGCAGGCAAAGGAGGAGCTGCAGCATGTGCATGGCTGACTGGATGATGAAGACCTACTGTTCAGGCAAATCTTGTTATAGGGATTTCTTCTGTGTGAGTCCCCAGGATAATTTGCATGTGGGGCCCCTGTAGGTATAAGAGTCTGAGCTGGCCAGTGAGAGCCTCTGGGATTCCAGGTTCCCCAGTGTTTGTTGGGATACAACTGCTGAGCCTGGCCCTGTTTGACCTGTGTTCCATCACTGGCCAGGCTGTCCTCTAGACCTCTGAAACTGGGGGTTGGTTTGGTAGTCTGAACATAGAGAGCTGCCCCACCCCACCAGCAGTATAGCATGCAGGATGTGCACTCTACACAGCACAGAGTCCACATCCTGCTCCATCCAGGTTGCCAGTCACCATTTCTCCAGGGTCTCTAAACACAGGAGAGGATATTGTTGGATACCATATTCCAGAACTGAAATAAGAAAATGACTGCATCTGTGATAACTTCTTAGGATGTCCACTATGCAATAACTAGCCATAACTGAGAAGAGTCCACATCAAAGCTTAGGATGAGAGAGAAGTATAGAGAGTGGGGCAAAGCAACTATTGGATTATAGGAGCCCAGGAACTCTGGCAGCTACAAGGGGAGGAAGGGGCATCTCCATCAGTAAGTGGGCAAGAGACAAGTATGTGTGGGATGGAGAATGTCCTAAGCAGAGGGCACTTCCTTCCAGGACCACATTTTGCTCTGTTGTCACAGAGTAACTGCTTTGACTGCTTAGAGCAAGGGCCTTTTCCCATTCACTGGATCCATGGCCACAAATCTGCATAGATGGAGGAGTTCTGTTGATATGAGCAGGAGGACTGCCCTCTGGTGCTCCTCAGAGCTTCCCCAACTTGCCTTCCATAAGAGGAACTATGAGAGGTGGCTCCAGACCAGATTCCTGTCTGTGAATTCATACTGCATGATCTGAGTTGATGGCATCATTAACTTAGACCCAGGAGCTGCTCACTCTCCTGATGTAAATGAGCTAGCTCTCATAGTCCAGATAAAGTATAATGTGTAAGACCTGATCTCTATCTTGGAGAAATGGATTTTTGAAAAACTTTTTGTTTCCTTCTCTACCCCAGGAAAAGTATTTTAGGCCTCTTTCTTTACTCCATGTGTGAAATGTAAATTTCTTTTTTACTTGAGTTGGTGACATTGTTTCAGTGCTTATGAAAATGGAATTTTGTTTCCACTATAGTGTCCAGGGGAGTGACAGCCAGTCATATAATTGCCTGGCAAAAAACAATAAAATATATTTCTATTAAATATATTTAATAGAATAGAAGAGATTTATAAAAATAATATGAAAGTGATTAAATGTGAGTTCCTTCCATGTCTTTTGACAAGTCAATAACCCTTGGGAAAATAGAAAGATGATCTAATCATTTTCTTTTTGATTTTTTGTTAACTATGAAACACTATATTACAAAATTGATGAAAACAAATAAAACAAAATATGAGTACAAAAAAAGGATAAGCAAACAAATACTTGGATAGGAAATCACTGGGAGTACAGCGAAACATGGAATAAAAATATTATTACAAATTACTTTAATAAATTAAATTTTAATAAGTTATTTAAAAATTAATAAAATAATAAAAATATCTAAATTGCAGAAATAGAAAAGAATTCTTTAAAAGAATGGTACATATAAGAAATAGAATGCTCTTATGTATTTTAATTAAAATTGAAAACTTGAATAAAATCATTAGAAGATAAGAGATAATGTCAGAGAATATGAGACATTTTCTTTAAAAGGAGAGAAGCAATTAGCATAACATTGCATCCTACGTCTGGTCTGTACCATACTTTGTTTTTCCATGCACATGTTGAAGGGCATTTTGGTTGTTTCCAGGATTTGGTGATGAAGAGAGTTGTAGATATTCTCTGATTTTTGGTATGGGTATTGTCCATCATCATTTTGTTATCCTGGGTGAGTCTGATAAAAGGGAGAGTAGGCTATGTCTACAACTCTGCTGATATTTAGGGTTTAAATGGCATATGAACAGTCAGAAGATATAAGTCTGTCTCTGGAACATGTACTTAACAAGTTTAGTGCTAATTATAGGCTCAAATAAAAGGGACAGTAGAACCATGTGCAGGTAAATTTTAAATGAGTCTAACTCTGATACATTGGAGAGATAAATATCATGAATTACAAGGTAAGGCCGACAAACAGGGTGCTAATTTCCTGGAATTGCCTGCACTGCCTATAGTGTCTGGATGTCTCTAGATTCATCTGGAGCACTCCTGCTTGAGGCAATATTTACTGCAAAGGTTATGCATATGTACCAGTCAGTGAGAACCGTCTGAGATGTGCATATGCATAACCTTTCGAATGACCTCCTGACTCATTTTGAAATCTCTTAGCCATAAAACTCATTTGTATTTAATATTTCCCCCCTTTGGTCAAGGTCTTTTTCCAAATACATCACTAGTTGGTGCTTAGTAATAATCCCTTGACCTTGACACCAGGGAGGCTCCACCCCCAGAGTCACGTCCCATGCTGTGGGGAATGTTGTAAGATTATATGTTGAGTTTGGCTTAGTGAGAGGCCACAGTTACACAAAAAGGAGTCTTTCAGATGGTAACTCTTAGGCAACATATATTATTAGGCTATATTTTTATTTCACGAGAACAAGGTTCAAAAGTACAAGCATCAATATCAAAGGCCTTGTATATTGGTCTGTACTTCTTTGCTAGGCTTGCCATGTACTTTAGAGATTCTTGCCACTCTCTTAGAGAATGCAGCAGGACTTTTTATGATGGGAATTCAATAATGTCAGTTACTGTGTGGGTCTCAACCCACTGAGAAAGCACCCCATGCCTACATGAACACATTCATATTCCATAGAGGAAATACCCAGGTGCACCCCTCCCACACATCTCCCCACCACCAAAATCATATTTTTAATCACATGCAATTTAAAATTTATTATTAATATTTTAATTTTTCTTCTTTTCCTGAACAAACTGCAGTCCTGGCTGAAGCAATTGATTCCAGTGAGGGATATTCAGGGCTGACCTGGTCACATGAATCCAGTGAACTCTTTTGAGGGACTGGGAAGTGGGTTCTTTAAGATAATGCAGTGGATGTCCGGGGGGGGGGACATTGTCCACAGAGCAGCAGAAGAAGGAATTACGGGTTGGGCCACTGATGCAGGAAAATTGCAGAGATGATGTGAATCCTCAGTCAATGTGGATCTGTTCTACTTTAAGAATGACTTAGTTGTGTCATAAACATGGAAACATTGAGGAATTAAAAACAAAAGAGAAGTAAATTTATGCATTAATGTTTTATTTAATGAAATATAAAATATTTTGTAAATGTAAGATTACATTTCATAATGAATATTGACATTATTATACACAAATTTAAATTTAAAGATAATTTAAGACCTTTCAGGAGTTTGCTAAACATTAATATGCAGTATCTATTTTCCATATCACAACTCTGTAGGGTCATGTCTCCATGTTGAAAATTTCCCCAAGAAAATGTGGTTATTTGTAAATATCAGGCTCCTTCAGTAATTATCAAATTTCTGGTTTAAATAGAGAAAGGGACCCCATGTCTACATTAATTTCACTTCTAGTTGGCATTTTTACAGCAAATGTATTCCAACTGATGTCTTATTGAGAGTGGAGGTGAAGAAAAAATAGATGGTTAAAGTCAATTATCAGTTGTTGCCCTCCATAGGAAATAGTGAAAGATAATTTTCAAGGAGAGAGGAAATGATTCCAGATGGTATGGGAATAATGAAGGGAAAAAACATTCACTAGCAAATAGAATGAAAGATGGAATCAAGCAGTATTTATATAATGTTGTTTAAGGTATAAATAGCAAGACAAAAGCATCAAAGGCATTCACATTGGAAGAGAGTAAATTTAGATTTAAGAACAAACATTTTCCTACACAGTAGATAGAAAAAGGCAAATGCAAGCATCATTAGACATTGATAGTTTAAGTTTTCTCATTCTACTTTCTTTTAAAACCCTAAGTGGGCATTGAATAGTGTCTGTGTCTATATGATATCAGAGGCAAAAATTAGTAAGATGCATAAGATTCAACCAGTCATTAAAGGAAGTGTGGGAAAGGGAAAATAAAATGCTAGACTAGGACATTAGAAGGCAAACAATAAAATGGTATGACCCTTCAAAATATATCATTTGTTTTATCAAACTTAAAAAGAATGACTATATTTGCAAGACAAAAGTGAATTATTCATGGTTTGGGGAAAATTTTTACACCTGATATTGATTCATTAATTAGTTTATCCTCCTACCATAAACAGCTTTAAAATAAGAAAAACATATGCAAAATATCTGTTCTCTGATATAGCTTACAGGCAAAATGAGCCTTTTAATTTTGTGAAAAAATGTAGTCTTTTTCTAGAGGTAAATCCCCATCTCATCATATCAAAGGTACCTACAACAAATGGGGTTAACATTCTTAACACTAACGTTGATCACCTGGTTAAAGTAATTTCAGTTTTCTCCACTGTAAAGTGTTGTTTTTACCCCTTTCCTTAATCAAGCCTTTGGAATGAATTAAGGACATTTATTTTTCTTACAAGATGTATAGAGGACATCATACAAAATGGAGGAGAGAATCCCAGGAGATACCATTTGCACATAGAGCAGAGAAACAAACGTCACACTAAAAAAGTAAAATAAAAAAACAAAGCTCCTCTTCCTTCCTTCAACAAATACTTGCTCCCTGAATTGGATGAATGCCTTGTGCTTGGTGGGTTCTGAGTGCCCCCTACAGCCCAGCCACCTGCTGCAGGGGAAGTTTGTGTTTGGACACTGGATGACTTCCCTTTACTGTGTGTCTTTGCACAGGTGTGTCCTTGGTGGCCATAGACGTAGCTGCAGGGAAAATTCATTCTTGGATGTATCCCTAGAGAAGTAACATTGAGTTTTGAGAGGTTATATCATACATTCCCAAAATAACATATAAACATGATCCACTGAAACTCCTCCCCTGGGGGCTGACATATAAAAGTACAGCAGTAACCACTGGTAATGGAGTAACCAGAGAAAGCAGAGGTGAGGAAAGTTTCTGTTAGCACTTTACCAGTACTGGGCCTGACTCTTGCCACCATACCTGAGAAAGGACACCTGGGGACAAATAAGACCACAGTGAGTCACAACCAACACCGCAGCCCATGCCCCTTTCTGAAATCCTAAGGAATCTCACTTTGGGGTGTTGCCAGCAATTGCATGGCTTTCTCATTGAGGGTCCAATCACCATCATAGTTCCTGGATTTGGGTGAGAAGCAACTGCCCTGCCCAAGTTTAAGTGCCCTCCTTCTTTACATGGCTTGAAGAGAGGTTTGGATGTCGCAGCTTTACACCTAGAAGAGGGGAACATGATAAGGAGCAGACTGAAGTGACACAATGCCTTGTCCTTAATGTGATCCTTTCCTTTATTTCTCTGTGCCTGCTAGAGAGAAAATTGATTTTGGTAACATATGAGATTGGATGGCCCAAGAAGAGAGTGTACTTTCTAACACTGGCACAGCTTTTCCTCATTTTTTCATTCAAGAGGATATATTAAGACACACACATGCTGTTGTATACCGATTTTGAGGTATAAAATTTACTTCCATAATCTCATCAGTAAAATATTGTTGACAGGCAAGCAAAATAGAATATCTTAAGACCATCAGTAGAAACTTGATTACATTCAATTGAGTCAACTAATGGATTTCAGTCAAATTTCTTATTTTGGATGTTGATAAGGAGAAACAATAGATTGAGGATTCAAAAATCTGATAGAAAATTAGTGTTTATCTATAATTCTGTACCTATGAAATGATGCTTTGGAAGTAATTTCATTCAGAGGAAAGCATTTAAACTGAAAACATGTTAAGGAAAAAATTTAGTTATCTAAATTTATTAATTAAGATAATTATTAAATTGATTATATAAGATAATTATTATTGGAGAGATTATTAATCTCTCCAATAGCAAAGAAATAGAAAAAGATAATTTTCAATGAAAAGGAATCTGATCCCTTCTGGAAAGGGAGAGACAAAAATATAAGTGACAAGCACAGAAAATGGAAGCTATATGCAAACATCAATAACTGTTGAATGGATGAAGAAATAGTTACATACCATTGTATAGGGTTTAAATAACAAAAGTACAACTTATGTGCCACATGTTGATGGGGTATTTTGAGAAACACGTATTGGTATTTTAGTCTCCCTTCAGTGTTTGCTGGGTATGGTGACATAATTCCAAAGAATTGAACATGAAAATGGAGAAAAAGTAACTCTATAATGGAGAACCCTGGCAGATACCATTTTCACCAGCTGATATAAAACTATGAGTGGGGATAATGTGATCTTCCTCCCTTAAATGTGTTACCCTTTCTAATCATGAGAAAAGTTCAGGAAAATTTCAGCCCAGGGACATTCTAAAAAATATGTGTTTAGTACTCTTCAAAAGTGCCAAGGTCAAGAAAAACAAAGCAAGACTGAAAGACTGTACAGGCCAGAAATTGAAGATTCCTGGTGTCATACTAAATGCAGCATGGTGAATGGATTAGATCCTGGAACAGACCAAGGATACAAATGGAAAATATGCTAATTTTGTAAAGTCTATAGTTTGTTATTGTTGATATTATTATTATTCCTAATGATTATATTTTGACAGTTGTATCTTGGAAATATAAGTTATAAATAGTAAGGTAAACTGGATTATGAATAAACAGGAAATATGTATACTATTTTTGCAACTCTTCTGTAACTATAAATGTATTCAAAAAAATAATTTAAAAATAAAAACAGAGATAAACCTCAATTCCTGCAACATGAAATGGAGGCTCCTGGCCTCAGACTCCACATCATTTCTCTCTGCAGTCAGATTTGTTCTCCATGCCCTATTAGCATCAACACAAGGCCTCTTGGCAGCAATGTCTCATTAGGTCCAGCAACAAAACAGTGTGGTGGGGGTCAGGAGTGATTCTGGGGATGGGTCCTCTTGCCCCCATGGTCTACCCTTTCCCCCATGATCCTTAGGCGGTGAGCTGTGACAAAGCCCATATGAGGTGAAAACAGGTGCCTTAGTCTTGAAATTAGTGGACAGGGTCATCATCCATCCCTCCATCCTTCCTTTGATGCAACTAAACACCAATCTATCCATCTTCTCTCCATCTTTCCATCCACCCATACATCCATCTGAATACATTGCACATGTTCAAGTATCAGCACCAATGGAGAAGAGCTTAACTCTATGTTGGGAACCTGATAGAGAACAAGGAAAACATGGTAGATATCTTCCCTCACTTTACCATCCTTGGGAGCACAGATGGCAGACAGCATGTTCACATATTTGTTAAATTTCATGATGGAAGAAACAGAATATAATTATAGGAATAATAGGAGAGTCTGTGGCAGACACATAAATAATGAATGCTTCTCTGATAGGCTCAGATCTGAGGATGGAAAACAAGCTGCCTTGTGAAGGAAAGAAATGCAGGAGTACCTGGTTAGGAGGGCAGTGGGTGGAGTTCCCTAAGGCTGGGCAAATCTGTCACATAGTTATGAATTAAGAATAGGCCAGAGAGCAAGAGACTCCTCCCTGGATTTCACATTTGCCCTTGTGTGTACACCTGTCTGTGCTCAACTCTGACTGGCAACTCTACATACAACTATTACTACAAGTGGACTTCAAATTAAAATAAAATAAAAAGTAACAACAAAAAGGAACAATCACCAATGAGCCATATAAGGTGCTGCAAGGCTGAGCCCACTATTCCTCTCTAACCTCCTTAAGGAGCAGGTGCTCTTCTCCTCTCATGCCACATGGAGCATCTCTACCAGATGCTTATCTCTTGAAACCACAGAGACTGAGAATAATGACAGCAACTACATCCCATTGGCAAATATTTCCTATCTCAGCTACTTGTTAATAAGTCATTTATAACCTCTCACTCACCTTTATCTATTTGACTATGATCTAAACATCCATCCATCCATCTTTTCTCCATCCATCCATTTATCTATTTTTCTATCTATCTTCCTACCTACCTAATCATCATCATTTATGAACTATCTCATCACTCTTTTTTTATCCTTTCATCATTTAGTATTTTGGCAATTTTTATCATGCTCCATCTCCTGTGCTGAAACTTTCTTGTCATCAGCAAGGCAATATATTGGAGAATGTTTTCTCCACCTGTTCACAAGATGGTGTAGTTCATTCTCTTATTTCAGAATATTTGCTAGTATGGATGCACCATATTTTAACCAGATCCTGTGCAGCAAGTGTGGATCTGGAGTAGAGAGAATCATATCTAGAGGGAACACAGAGGATGGGGAAGTTAAGGGACTTGTTTCCAAGAAGTAGAATAAACTCACAACAATTCATAATTCATTCTAAAATACAATGGTAAGATTTTCAACATTAAGTTAGAGTGGGAATGAAAGGATAATGTATATTAAAAGTAAGTGTATAGCATGGTGAACCCTCTAGTGAAAAATGAGTATAGTTAATAGTGCATATTTAAAAATGTTTTTCTCTGAAACATAAGAAATATACATTAATGTTACAGGAGATTAATATCAGGTGATGGTTGGGCAAAACTACAACCAAAACATACTATAGAGAGTAGTGTATTGTAATATGTTAAAAATCTTCCATCAATGGTGAAAAAGGAAGCATGGAAGTGAAAGAAATTAGACAAAAAGTACTGCATATTATTTTACTCAACCTATAAAAATTGTAAGTACAAATAAATACAGAGATGGAAATAGACTACAAGTTATATTTGGCAGGAAAAGGATATAGAGATTGAGAGGTAACTACTAAGGGGTAGGATATTTTCTGGGTAGTTTATTTTTGTTTTTTGTTGTTTTCTTTTCTTTTTTGGAGTAATGAAAATATTCTAATATTTATTGGAGTAAGGAATGTACAGCTCTGTGTTAATACTAAATGCCATTGATTCTAAACTTTACATGAAGTGAATGGTTTGTGAATTCAATAAAACTGATTATAAAATTTAAACAAAACTAGGTGAAAATAATTCATAAGTAATGCCAACCCCAAAGGTGGAGGAATCAGCAATCATAATCACTTGTGAACTATTTTTCATATCATAGTATATTCTGAACACAGGATTAACAAGGGCATCAAGTAAGTAGGTATTCTGTAAAGCCTGCCCTTAGATACAGTACAATTCCTGGGGACATAAGGAATGTGCCAAAGCTGAGAGATGCATATAAATTCCAGTTATGCACCAACCTTAATTGTCTTGTTTGTCTTAAGGGTCTTTGGACCAACACATGAGGTGAAGCAGGTACCATGATAGGAGCTGCCCTTGTCTCTAAATACTGAATGATGTACTAATATAAAGACAGGAAGGGAAGGGGCTCTCCCAGAGGCCATGATGTGCTAAGCCTGTCCAACCTTAACCAGAACCAAAGAGCATTGGCTCTCAGCTTGAGTCTTCTCTGCTTGCTACAGAATAGACCAGGTGTTCCTGTTTAGATTCTCAGTTCAGGAGGGAAGGCATGGGCAGGGAGCAATGGGACATGGTGTTTAAATGTTGGGAAGCCAGGCTTCAGGGAACAGACTCTGCTACAGATATTACTATGTGATCTTAGGCTTGCTGGTCAACTCTCTGTGCTTCTGTTGCTTCATTTGCAAAGTGGGGATAATGGAAAAACATCATAGGTTATTGTGAATGATAATTCAGTTATATATAATACAGTGGCTAGAAAAGGCCTGGTTTTTCACAGGAGCATTTTAAGTGTTTTAAGTTATGAAGAAAATGATAGGGATGGAATGAAAATGACAATTATAGCAGCAATACCCAAGGGCTTCTGGGACTCCATGGGAAACAGGAGTTGCTGGATCCCCATATAAAGCAGGCACTAATATTGATCTTCTGCCTCTATAATAAATTTTTATGCATAAGTGAGAGACTGTTTTACTCTATTCAAGGGTATTTCATCTCCTCTTGCTGTTTTTAACATTAGCCCTTGCAAAGAAGTGGTACCATTTGCCTATTTTCAATAGGCTATGCTATACAACACTTCCAGCTCAAGCCCACAAAACATCTCTCCATCTTCCTTATTCCAATCAGTACAATGAAAGTGTTTCCAAGTTCCTAGAGAAGTGGAGACTCACAATGTGAAATATGCATGGGTCCATAAGTAATTGTATTGAGCAGCGTCCCTGCTGTCCCACATTGGACTGTGTCATGAGTGAGCCATATATTTCATTTGTTAATTCACTGCCATTTTAGTTGTTTTTCCTTTCATCCAGCACTTAATTTACCCAAAGTAAATAGATGTATATCTGCAGTGCATCATTTTTTCCCACATTCTATATCCTCCACCTGAATGCTTTAATGAAATCAAAATACCTTAAAACTGCTGGGTACAACTTTAACACTTTTAGTTCAACACTACAATAACAATTATCTACAAAACACATAACTAAATATTCTGGAATCACAAGCTCAGAATTTTCAAAAAAAAATCCTTCATTACCTCAATTTCCATAAATTTCTCATTACCCATCATCACAGTGAAAGTCCCAAAGTCTACCTCATCAGTAAACCCAGGGAACTGGACTCAAATGGGGCAGCTCTTCTCCCTCTACATCACACTGGTCAATCTTACAACTCACAGACATCGCCATGATAAAATTTACTCTCCTCTCCCTTCTCAAACATTTAGGCCACCATATCACCTAAGAAATTGCATTTTCAAAGAAAATATTATTACTATTTTCACACTTAAGCAGCATTCTATTACTATCCTCCAGAATCCATCTAAATCAGGGGTTCTTAAACTTTTTTGTTCCACAGAACACTTTGCCAGTCAAGTGAAAGCCATTTTGACCCCTTCTCAGAATGCAGCAGTAGGTAGTTTTATGACACTCAACATTGGCCTGTCTTTAAATTACATTTTAGGATTATTCAAAATTTATTCATGCTCAAAGACCCCCCCCCCCGTAATATTTCCATGGATCCCTGGGGGTCCATGGACACCTGGATAAGAATCTTGATCTAAATTAAAATTCAAAATATAAAAATGTTTATATAATACTTTGTGAAAAAAATTGTTGTATGACCATTCTTATAATCCCATTCTTATGAGAATCGTACCTTGTTACCATTGGTTACTTCATTTTATAACAGACTATATGCTCTTGTGCTCTCTCTGCATATAATAATCTATCTATGAAAGTGCTAAAATGGTGGTAACAAAAATCAATGCCAGGAAAATTTCTGGGTTGGCCCTAATACTGGCATGGGGATCTACTGGACAAAAGACTACTGGAGAAAGATTTAGAAACACCAGTGTGGTCCACACTAACCGCAAAAACAGTCCTTGAAAATCCTGCCAGCAGAAAAGTTATAGAAGCTGGTGGTGCATCAAATGTTGCCTTACAATGTCATGCTTTCACCTGTGTCTATGTCATAAGGTCAGTCACCTGACACTCAACACCAAAATCTCTCTCAGAAATAAGAGGAGAATTTAATCATGGTCCATAATTGAGAGAGACTATGTAGTTTATTCCCAGTGTTTACAGAGGTGGACACATCTGTCTCTTCTGCACATGTTCTTCCTTGGTCCCTACGTGTGAAACAGTGATGGGATCCTAATAAATAAACACAAAAACCCCTGCTACCCTCTCCCTTTTCCTACTAGTTTGGCACGCAGAGGACTGACCTCTCTCCTATCCCACCCAAACCCAGTGAATTCCTCTCCAGGCCCACTCACAGCCCCACCCAGTAGCTGTGACCTAATTCCACCCCAGATTAGGATGCCCCCATCCTGGAGGCAGTTCTTGGTTGTTGGTATCTCCATATGGGGTACATGGCCACAGCAGATGGTTGAGTTTCGGCTTCACTGAGTACTCCCTTTATCCATTCTTTTTGGACAGATATGCTTTCTATTTTGGGAATGAGGCTTGCAGAATTCCAGGGCACCCTCAGAAGACACCCTTGATGCTTGGGATGTGGGCACTTCTAGGTCCACTCCAGTTTTGTCAAGGTCATTCCTCATGGTGCTACATCTCCTCAGAGATGTTGATTTCAAGGGAAAAGATGCACCATGCTAAAGGTGATCAGGTAATAAGCTGGCTCTCCCACGACTTGAAACTTGGGGTCCAGAGACACATCATCCACATGTGGCTCAGGAAACTGCTATGTCCCAGACATCTGCCAGTGATACACCATTATGACCAAGGAGCAAGGCATTTTTACCATGCATGCATCCCTTGAGACTTCTGCTACCTTGATTACCTGGAGGAGATTCCTCATTCCTGCATGGTTGATCATGTCAAATCTAAGACAATGGCAGAGAACAGCACAATAGGGTATGCATAGAGACTAGGACATATAGAGGATAAGGGCTCCTTACACTATGCAGCAAACATCAGTGTGGTTCCAAGGTACTCTTCTGAGTTCTTTGTCTCCCATGCAGGCTTTATGGGAGTTCTTCCTGAAAATTCCAAGTTTGTGTGTCATTCAAACAGCAATAATATAAATTGTATCAAGTTTATACTGACTCTGGCAAGTATAGATGACTAATTGTATCAGGGTCTTGATATAACCTACTATCTTAATGAGTTGATTGTATAGAATAAGAAGGATTCAAAATCTGTAGACAGTTATTTTGTGACAGGAAGTCTGTATTATCAGTTTTGTATAGACAGAGTGCAAATAATTTTAAGCCTTATGCTTAGTTATAGTGATTAAAGATATATAGTATGAATTTAACTTTCATGGAGAATCATACAGTCTATGCAAAACATGTATTCCATGATGACTGGCCATCTAGACAGATATTATTATCTTTGATTAAAGTGCTTTGAAATGGAAATTTTTGTTCTGTGTTTTAATGCACCTATTTGTACATGCCAGAAAATGACCATCCATATTATGTATAGATATTCTTTGATGACAGATGCATCCAACATCTGTTATTTATGCATGTGAAATATATAGTCCTTAATCAACCCTGGTGCATATTTGAATGTTAATAAACTGTTAATGAAGTGTTAATAAAATGCTAATAAAGAATCCTATTAAATATGGTTTAATGGTGGGATTTGTTCAACATGATTGTGGCTCTTTCAAGCAGTGTTATAGCAGTGCCTGTTGTACTAGGTACTGTCTATTTATGTCTTGGAGCTCTTCCAATACCGGATAAACAGCATATACTCTCTGGCTGACACAGTCTGTGGAACTATTGTAAATATACATGATCTTCCAGAGTACTGCACTGGGGTATTTTTATGCAGTATGGAATCCCATGCACTGAGGAGGGGAACTGGTATAGAGGTAATTGCATCATCTGCACCATTCACTGCAGAGCATAATTTTGTAAAAGTTCTCTGAGTGCTGATGACACTTGTTATGATAAAAATACTAAAGGAGCTGATTTGGATCTTATAGTAGAGTCTGCAGAAAATAAAATTTTAAGATCTTTGTGACAGTAGAGACTATATGCAGAAGACTGCAGTTTGTCAATATCACACATCTTACTGGTTGCAGGATCATGTTGCATTCCATCAGTCTTTCATATCAGAAGTCTGGTGTTTTGGGTTGGATGAACACCATTCAACAGGAATAACTGATTTGGGGCTGGTATATAAGGATACCTGTGTGCTTTTGTGAAAGTGCCTTTTGCAATTATGACTGTTTCCCTGATAAGAGCAGTTTTAGAAGAATTTGCAATGATGAAAGAAATGCCATTGCCAAGTAAGCTAGGACCTTACACTATGTCTAAACCCAGGTTTTGGTGGAAGTATAAACAGTGGACAATCTCCAAGGGGAATGCTGGTAATAACACAAAGCCAAGATTCAGTGGTATATTTAAGAGTAGCCTTTGGTTGCATTTATGCCTTAATATTTGTGTTCCTCATTTTGCTGGACACAAATCTATGATCTATCACAAGTACTAAAGTCATAGAAATGGGAGGAATGCCAGTGGAAGAAAAGAATAAAAATAAGGAATAAAACAAAAATTTAGTCAATATCCTTATTCCTGTAATAAAGAATGGTAATACATAGAGGGAACCTCTCTGGAATAATAAACAGTAAAGGAGATGGCAAGGGAAGTGGATGTGGCTCAAGTGGTTGGGCTGCTATCTACCATATGGAGGCCTTGGGTTTTATTCCTGGGGCCTTCTAGTGAAGGCAAGCTAGCCTGCACCTATAGAAAGCTGACAACCTGTACCCCCAACTGCAGAGATTAGATGGCCCATGCCCATGCCCACAGAGAGCTGGCAGCCCACACCCATGCCTGTGGAGACCTGGCAAACCAGATGATGCAACAAAGGGAGACAAGCAGACACAGAGAAAAAAACATGCAGCAAATGGACAACAGAAAGCAGACAGTGAGCACAAGCATTGGGAGGGGGAATAAATAAATAAATGTAAAAAAAGAAAGATGGCAAACTTAAATCAAAATTAGAGAAGAATGTAAGAAATAAAGGAGTCCTACCACACATCATAGGTGGAACTGAGGGTCATTTGGCCATTCCGACATCAGTTCACATTGAGAGATCTGTGACTGTCACACAGAAATAAAATTTAAAAAGTCATATGTGGGTGAGGTCCACAGATTTTTATAAAGTGTGAGAAGCTTAAACTGAACCTCTCCTGAGGAAGATGGAATTCCAAAAGTACAATGGAAAAGGAGCTAGTTATCTCCTAGGTGGTGCTAGTGTTTTGGAAGGACATCTTCAATCCTGGGCTGGCTCCAGGAAGTACACCTGAGCCCATACCTCCAGGAACAGGGACTATTATTTCCTAAAAACTAGATGCACCATGGAGAAAACTATTTTTATCACAGTTGCTTCATGGAGGCAGATGAAGATGTCCTCTGCTTTTGGAACATGAGTTCAAAGTACATGTGTGAAAGGCACTGTTTACCATAGAAAGAGGCCACATCAGTTCTCCCTTTTGAAGCCTGTGGTTGTTAAACATAGGAATAATTGTGTTTATTAATTCTTCCTAATGATCCTTCCTGTGTCATAGAATATTATGTGTGGAGCTTACATTTTATTTATATTAATATATTTGTTAATGTTAGGGTAAAATAATACACAGATAAATGATTAATACATCCATGAAAAAAAAATAGATTAAATAATTGTAAATGTACTCAGGGATACTCTTTGGATAAGTGAAAAATAAACAAATATTGTGTGCCTGTTTTTTATCTTATAATTTATCCTTTTTTAAATGTATACACTAAAAACCTGTGTTCTGTGTCTGTGTGTCATAATATTTTTAACTTCATTTTGTACATTCAGTAATTGCAAACATAAACAATTAAAACTAAATGTAAACACAGATGAATAAATACATACATTTCTCAATTAAATGTACTAGATACATATACATTTTTTTAATCCAACAATATGTTACACAATATATTTGGTTCATAGTTATGCAATCATACAATATTTGTCCTTTTGTTTCTGGCTTGCTTCACTCAACATAATGTCCTCTGGGTTCATCCATGTTGTTATATGCTTCAACACTTAATTTCTTCTTACAGCTGTATAATATTCCATCGTGCAAATAAACCACAGTTTGTTTATCCATTCATCTGTTGATCAACACCTGGGTTGTTTCCAATTTTTGGCCATCATAAATAATGTTGCTATGAACATCAGTGTGCAGATGTCTGTTCATGTCACTGCTCTCAGTTCTTCTGGTATATACCCAGTAGTGGTATTGCCAGGTCACATGGCAAGTCTATATTCAGCTTCTTTAGAAACTGCCAAACAGTCCTCCACAGTGGCTGTACCATTCTACATTCCCACCAACACTGAATAAGTGTTCCTATCTTTCCACATCCTCTCCAACACTTGTAGTTCTTTGTCGTTTTAATAGTGGCCATTCTGATAGGTGTGAAATGATATCTCATTGTAACTTTGATATGCATTTCCTTAATCATTAGTGATGTTGAGCATTTCTTCATGTGTTTTTTTTGTCATTTGTATTTCTTCTTTGGACAAATGTTTATTCAAGTCTATTGCCCATTTTTTAATTGGGCCAGTTGTCTTTTTATTGTTGAGTTATAACATCTTTTTATAAATCCTGGATATTAAACCCTTATCAGATATGTGATTTCCAAATATTTTTCCCCATTGAGTTGGCTGCCTTTTCACCCTTTTAACAAAGTCTTGTGAGGTACAAAAGTATTTAATTTTGAGGAGGTCCCATTTATCTATTTCTTTTGTTGCACTTGCTTTGGGTGTAAGGTCCAAGAAACCACCACCTACTATAAGGTCTTGAAGATGTTTCCTGTGTGTCATAATTATCACATCTTATATAATGGCACCAGATTTCATACAGGTTTTTAAATAACCACAGGGTTGTTGTCCTTGAGCCCCTGAACAGTGCCCCTGAAGCATGACATGGTTTCCCTCTTCCTCCTGCTTCAACATGAGGATACAAGCTCTGCTTGATCATGTAGTGGCCTATTTTTTCATGAATATACTCAGAATATTAACATAATTTTAGAAATTTAACTTCACAAGGTTAGTAGAAAGCAAGTTTTTTTTGTTTTGTTTTGTTTTTAACTTTCAGCCATTTCCAGAATCAATAACAGGGGAAAACACAAACACAATGCATTAAACACATGCATGTAATAACATTTTTTAAATCTGTAATTTGCTTGATACTTAGAAACATTGTAGCACTGCCTAGAAAAGATACAATGGCAGTTACATATTGTGAAGCAAGAAAATGGAACTGAGATAAGGCTAAGAAACTCCTCCCTAACCCCTATTTGCACTTGTCCATGGGTTTGGCCTCTGATAACCCCTTGATGGTCAGGACCATCCCTGCAGCCCAGCCCCCTCCTGTGCCTGCAGGGGAGACTTGTGTCTGGGCCCATCCTGACTTCCCCTTTCTGTGTATCTCCCAAAACAATAATTGGCCTTGTCTTGGGCCCACCCTGTCTTCCCCTGTCTGCCTCACACAGTAATAAATGGCTATGTCCTCAGCTCTCATGCAGTTGAACTTTAAATAAATTCCATTCTTTGAGGTGTCCCTTGTGATGCCAAGACAGGACTGATGGTTTGGCTTATAGTATGTTTTTCAATCATGTCCCATGGTAGAAACCCACTCCAGTCCTTTTCCTGGAGACTTGTGGATCCAGCTCACATTACTGCTGGTCAAAGCAAATGCAGAGACTTTGCAGGTGAGGAACAGGGTGTGTGAGGGCTTTACCAAGCCAGGTCCTGACTCCTGCAGCTGCACCTCAGACAGGACACCTGAGAGCAGAAGATCCACAGTGAGTCATATTCTCAGATGCATCATCCCCATTACCTTCATGGCTGAATCCCTGAAACATTCACCTCCTGGAGCTGCCACCAAAAAGAATAGCCACAGGCTTTCATGTTCTTGTGGGTGATGTCCATGAAGCACAGAAAATATTTACTGAATGAGAAGTAACCTGAATTTAAGTAAATGTGTGCTGTGTTTTCAACTGTTTGCCCATGGGTCATTTGCATCTGGGAGGTTACTCTATGTAAAATGAAAGAGGATCAGGGGACGTCCTTGTTGTAGTGGAACCCTGGGAGGAGGATCTTGGCTGAGCCCTTGAAGAACCCAGGCCTCTCCCTGATGTGCCCCTCACCAGGCCCAGTTACCTCCATTTCCAAGTTGTAAAAGTGTTGAATGTGCTATTCAGTGGGCCAGATGTGGGAAGGATCATGGATGGCTTTGGGATTTTGGTCATTGTGCCCCTACTCCCAGGGGTATGTACATAATGGAATAAATATACAGAATGTATAAAGTGTTTATGTTCCCTGAGAATTTTGTTTTTCACAAATTCTGTTTTTCCAAGATTCAGTGGAAGGAAGGGTGTTTGGCTTCACTTTCTCCACTTTGCTGAGGTCATTCCTCAGTAGTAACTTCCTGTGTGTAATTTTAGAAAGTTGTCAGTGATGTTACATATTCTCATTACTGTTATTAATGGTATTATCCCCTATGGGAGCCAGACAGGACCTGTGAGTGCCCTCATCTCTGTCTTCCATGAATGCACAAATCCATCTGAGCTGCCCCTGCCCCTGATACATCACACTTATATGAAGTGGAGAAGTCAAACACCCTTAGTTTCTGTGTCCTCACCTATACATTTATTGATTTAAATACAGTTGCCTCTAAAAGTCCCATTACTTCTTATCCTATCCTGAACATATCTTGAGTGCAGAAATTTGTAACCTGGCTAGTGAATGTTGGTGATGTAAATTAAATAATGAGGAAGATAAAGGGCACATGTCAGTAACACAAAGAGATTTGGGGAGGCAGTGACAAGAGAAGATGACTACTCCATCTGGACACTGATGTCACCAATTTGTTTGGGATGAGTTGGAAATTAAGAAAATATCAGGACAACTGCCCATCCCCTCCCTGCCCCAAAACATCCAGTGGCCACTGGCTCCACCTCACTGTTACAATTTCTTCCATTGCTTGAATCACAATATGTCTACAACAGAACACCACCAAGTCCACTCTAGTCCATAGCTCCTCCCCCAATCCTGAGGAGTTTGGGATGGTGATGTCCACTCCACCTCCAAGTGAGAGAGGGCTTATATCCTATGGATACAGTGGATGGGATTATCCTGCCTGCAGCTGCAGGCCCTCTCCATTCCCTGGAATGGCCGTTGCCCATAGTCGTCTCCTCACCAGGTGAGTTGGATGAGTCCATTGAGCTGTAGGGTAGTAGTTGCAGCTCCACCGACGTTCCAGGCACAGCTGACACATAGGTAGGCCAGAGGCTCCAGTCTCTGGAAGTACAACTAAAAATTCCAGCATCACATATAGGTTTGAATAGAAGGGACTGATGGACCATGGACAGGGAGGACTTATTTGAGTCCAACACTGTCACTCTCAGGGGCACAGATTCTAAAGAAGAGCCCACTAATAAGGTATCAATCTCTGGGGCTATCCCCACTTATATAGGACCTGAGTGTCTCCAGAGCCCTCAGGAGCCCCTCTGTGTGGGGTGATATCCACTTTGTCCTGAGTGGCGTTGCAGCGACCGATGTAGGCCATTTTGCATCAGCATATGCCATGCAGAACTGTGTGGGATAGAGGGTGGTCTATGATGTGAAATGTGGTCTATGCTTGTTGGCAAGACCCCAGGATGTGTATATCCATTGCGGGTGATGTGCCACACTGATGAAGGATGTTGGTGTGGGATGTTGTGGGAAGTGTGGGAGGTGGGGAACATGGGAATCCCTGTAATTTCTGAGTAATAATTAGGTAATCTAACCTGTTAAAAAATATATATATATAATAACATTTATGTAAGCAAATGCACACATATGCATGTATTTATATATCATCTTACAAATATTGGTATGCATTGTGAAAATATTTGATTTTTACTCACAATAAAAAAAAAAAAGAAAATATCAGGAGACCAATTTCAAGTAATCCCACAGTCATGGAAGTTTGAGAGAGTTTGTGATGAGAGAGTAGTTGAGTGACAGAAGGATATAGCTGTATGGGTAAGCCAGAAATTTATTGTCACATCAAGGAGCAATGAAAAAAGTAACTTTACCACTTCCTTCTGAAGCTTGAAGAACAAAACCACAATATCCTTTGAGGAACCTGGACAAGTCTTGAAGGATATATGAAGAAATATTTTATATAAATACATTTCTCTCAAGTTAGTAGCATTAAGTAGCTATTCTTAGAATGCCCAGTCCAAACAGTGCCTTATTCACCATCATGTAGTGCTCTATGTCTTCAGGGGGGAAGAAGGGGAAATCTTGGCACAGACATAGGTGCAACTTCTAGGTGGCCCACTTTGGTCTCGTTGTTCTTTGTGACTTCAAGAACCAGAGACCTGCATTAATTTAAGGCAATATTAATTATCATTGTCTTATATACAACATGATCATTGCTTCACACACAAACATGGGTTTTCAATATCTTTATTTATATCTGTATCTATATCTATATCATCTATATCTATATCTATATCACCATCTATATCATCATCTATATCTACATCATCATCTATATCATCATCTATGTCATCATCTATATCTATCTTTATCTATATCATCTATCTCTATATCTATTTTTACAAATGGGGAAATTCCGAGTCTGAGTCTTGGATACATGGATACATCATAGCACTGCTTAGATAAGATGCAATGGCAGGTATCTGGGGGTTACATTGTGTGGAGCAAGCAGAGGGAACAATAGGCAAAGTCAGGAAAGTTCTCCTCAACCCCTTTCTGCACCTACCCCTGAGGTTGGCCCATGGTGACTCTTATTGTCTGGCAAGACCCCTGTGGTCCAGCCCTTCATGGGGACATTTGAGACTGAAATGACTGACTTCCCTTCACTGTGTCTCTGCACAATACATGGAATATCCTCAGCTCTCAGGCTGTTCAACTTTAAATAAATGATGTTTTTATATTTATTCCTGATGTAGCTGAGTCAGGGATGAAAAGTTGTGTTATTAGTTCTTTTACCACTCCATGTTATACTGATCCACTCCAGGCAGGTTCCTGGAGACTGACAGATCTAGCTCATATAATGGCTCAGTAAAGAGATTCCAGAGGTTTCCCAGTGAGGGACAGGGTCTGTGAGGGCTTCAACAAACCAGGTCCCAACTCTTGCAGCTTCACTTGGGACAGGACACCTGAGGACAAGGAGAACAACAGTGAGTCATGTGCTCAGATCCATCTCTGCATTAACTTCATGTCTGAGTCCTTGAGACACTCACATTTGGGAGCTGCCACCAGAAAGAAGAACCCCAAGGGTTCCTTGTTCTTGTGGAAGAAGTCCATGGGGCCCAGGAAATGTATTCCTAAGGATGAACTTGAATTTAAGTACATGTTTGCTGTAGTTTTATCTGTTTACCTAAGTGTGATTTGAAGGTGTGAAGTATCTTTCTATGTAGAAACTAAAGTGGAGTGGGGAGTTTCATTCTTGGTGTTGTCTTGGGAAGAGAATGCTGGATATGTAGCATTCTGCCCCTTTTGCTAGGCCCAGGGTGTGTTCATTCTAGGGAAGAAATTTCATGTAGGAGCTTATCAGGGATCTAAATATGGCAGAAGATCAAGTATGACATTGAGAATAAGGCCAATATTATCTACTTCCATGAGATGCATTTAAATATCCAATACCTACCTCAAATCCAGGGCCCTAAAATTTTGAGAAACCCATTTTGGTGATTTTTTCTCTTCTGTTACCTCAAGTATTTTATATATTCCCAAATTTTGAGGCAGCAGGAAAATGTAGCAGTCACACTTAATTCAGATCATATAAAAATGTGGGCAATAATTTCGCTGTGATTTGGAATGGTTTTCAGTAAATCACTAACTTGGGAAAACATAACATTAAACCAAACATCTTCATCGCTGTGCATATTCAACTTTTCCTGTGTAATTAAATTAAGTAATATAAGCTTATCAAAAAGTTTATTTTTGACATATGGTGAATATTTATACTTAGATGGCCATAATTCTCATTGCTGTTCTCACAGCCTCCTAATAATGTTTTTCCTTGGGCAACCTACATATATGCAAGAAATTTCTGGACCTACTGCTCTCTCCTTGTGCTTCCACCACTCCATATAGCCTCCTTAGGATTAAAATAGTGACAGCTAGTAGATGTTTAGCCCCATATATGTTGGGTCTGGATTTTTTTTTTCTTTATGAACCATTCAGGTATGCTAAAAGTGTCCAGTGCTGGCATTTTGGATTATGAAATTTGGGGTTCAGTGAAATGGTTTCCATTTTGTTTCAGGTGAGGTGACAAGCATGACGCTTGTCAATAGAGTTGGACAGTAGATTGTATGCAGAAGGGTTGAGTTCACCAAGGCTTGAGGCAGGTCACCTTGAAAAATCACCTGAGAGTTGCCCTCCTGAGACTGTATGTCAGTGAATCCTGGAATTGTGGCTGAGATCCATTAGTTAGTATTGGTGGAGATCACAGCACAGTCCCATCCCCTCCTCACTCTTTGACCCTGAATATGTGACCTCACTTCTCTGTTCTTCAGGGAGAGAAAAGGTATTTTGGGAATTTTGGAAGTAACATTATGTATGAGTTTATAGGTTTCCCATCTTGTTAGATGTTATCATCACTGTCATTAGTGTTATTATCTCCCCAGGAACTAGAATGATTTCTAAGAACCCTCATCTGCATGAGGATCACCCACTCTGTTTCTGCCCCGGGTTTGTCACAAAATGCAACTGTGCAAGGTCAATTCCTCTCAATCTCAGTGTCAGTACATGTAAATTTACCTATTTAGATACATTTATCGCTGAATATCCTTTTACTCTATATCATTTCATGAACACAGGCTTAAATGTAGCATATTGAAAACTGGGTAATCAATATCATTTATTTAAATTATATGATATATCTAATGTCTGACTGTAGGTTGCAAGAAAGTCAAAAGAAGTAGGATAACCTGGAATACATGGATAAATCTGAAATGGTCTTTGAAGACCTGGAAACATGAACTAAGCTACTGTAGGGCAATGGAAGGAAAGAGGTGACATTCAACATCTAGATCCAGGAGGCTCAGATATAGAAGAATCTACCTGGTTGAAATGTACAGATGAACAATGAGAGATAATGCCATACATTATTGTATTGTATGACATGAGTGAATGTATAGGTGAGTTGTTAGATTCTATTCATCCCAGGAAAGAAAGAAATATTAGGTTCCAGGCCTAAAATAGGTTAGGATTTTTGTAGAGATTATTAACCTCAATATTGGGTTGAACCTAGAAAATATTAAAAGCCTGGTGAGAAGACCCAAAAGAAATTAACAATTTGTGATTGGAGAAAAAACTAGTAAATGTTTAAAGTAGATGTCATTGAAGGTACGTGTGATGAACACAGAGAGGAACCAACCACCACGACAAGACGGAGGGAAAAATGTTACCATTGGGTTTAATTTTGAAGCCCATATGATTTCTTCTTTTCCCCCTGCAAGGAACTGTGAGTATAAACTAAGTGTGGTGTGGAATAAAATGAAAGTAGAGCCCAAATGTTTGAAGATAATGGTGTACTACTATTGGAGTGATTTTGAAAAATGGCAGCATGAACTTAAGAGAAAATTTGAGAACTTAAGCAGTGTTCCTCAGTAATGTTCAATTAAGTTTAATTTGGTGTTGCTCCATATATGGGGCATCATTCTTCTCATTTTTGTATTCCCTAGCCTCTTATTTAAGTCTAGGTTCAAACAACAGGGTTATAGAAGAAAATTATCCATATATAGGAAGAGTTTCATGATATAGGCTATAAAGTTTTGAGGTAATCAATTTTGTTTTACAGAAAACCTGTTACTGAAAATGTGGATACTGATTTGAAAGGAGACACAGAATTTAAAATCAGGTAATATTTGTCTAAACAGCATAATTTTATGCTGTTTTATGCTTAGAAATTGATTACAGAACCACAGTTTAAATCAAATAACAACTCCTCATAAGAGCTGATTCATTTCATTTCATGTTAAAATATGGTAAGCTTTATTGACCCAATTTCATTCTTTCCAAAAGGGATCATTTTTTTCAGGAACATGGGTCATAGTTCCAGAAAAGGAAGCAGGAGAGATGGATTGTTGGGGGCATGTCTATATTTTCAAAAGAGCACTTCCAAAGAAATGTTCCCTAAGATCCCCAGTTCATTTTTATATCTTGGTGCTTCTGACCCTTAGTGCTTCTGTCACCATGACCATCCATGATGGCAGTAGACTGGAGGACAGCACTGACATGCTCAAGGTATCAGAGAGGAAAATTGAGTAAATACATGACCTGAGTACATGCATGCTTGGATTCACCAGATTCATTCTCACTCAGGGTACTTGTTTCATTGGATAGTGAATTGCCTAGTTATTTAGTTTTAATTGTCTTTCCTTTACTTTCTGTTGAAAGAGCTCAGGTATAAAACTAGAGAGGTATCAAGATAAAGTAACAGTTTAGAAAATTATCCTGAGATCCATATGATTTCCAAATAAGTATGTTATGAGCAAGAGAGAAGAAAGTAGATTTGGATGATTTCCAATTTTGTGGTCAAAGAGGAGAATTCCTATTTAAGGACATAGATGTGGGAGCAAATAATATGATTTGGTCTGGAGAGAGATGACATTGCCAAGATATAGTAAAAGCATATATCACTGGAAAAGAAGAGGTATGGGACATATGTCATCTTGGCCATTTTATGGTGTCAAGTTGTTTGGTCTAACAAACACTGGTCTAATTGTTACTGTGAGGATATTTTATGGATTTACATCATCAGTGCTTTGGTTGATTCTATGTCTGATTACATCTACAAACAAGTGAAGAGATTGCTTTCAACAATGAGAGAAGTCACATTCAATCAGTTAATGTCCTTAAAAAGAAAATCATGATTTCTGTAGTCAGAAGGGAGGATTTCCACTCTCTACTTCATAAAATGGCTGCTCTTAGGGAATTCATTGAAATCTTTCCTTGGAATTCCCAACTTGCAGCCTGCTCTACATAACTTGGATTTGACCATTCTCACAATAACATGAGGCAATTTCTACTTTAAAAATTTCATGACATTTACTTATATTTATATATTACATATATCCTGTCAATCAAGTTTCCCCTGGGAACCCTGACTAATGGAAGACATAAGTTACACACATGGGAATAAGTGAGGAAACAGAAGTTTGGAGTCTAAGAACAAGACTCAAACTGAGCACAAGTATTACTAATATTGATGACAAAATTTATTGCTTATTGAGAAAATTAGAATCCAGCTCTTCTAAAGTCATCACAAAATCAGGATGGGCTGGAAATAAGCTGTTGAGAGAAAACTGAAAATTCAGAGAGACATAGCTGCATGACATAAGTCAGAAATATCCATTAAACTTTCTGAGGTTGTAAAATATTTATTTTAGTAGAACATCAAAGAGAAATTATTAAAAGGAACTCAACCATTTCCTTCTTAATCATGGATAATGAGGGCAGATTTACCTTAAAAAGAGGCTGGACTGATATTATTTTATGGTAATAGAAAGGAATGTAAGCCAAAATGTGAAAGATCTACAAGGATAGATAATTACGTAAATTATTTCCTGACAATGGAAACAAAGAGGATTGACAGTGGAAGTGTGTGGATTATTGGCTTGGGTAAGAGCAACTTGAGAAGACCCGGGACAGGAATGAGGTGCACTAGAGGATGTGATTGAGCTCATCAGGTCACTATGAGAGCATTCCCTTGGTCATGGAATGGTGTGGAATGAATCAAGGCCTATAATGGAAAACAGCATCTGAAATTGTGGCCTCACCCTTCTTAAAATTCTTACATGTTGTGGCAGAAATGAAACTTAGATGATGAGAAAACCCAAGCAGCACTCAAAGAGGTGGAGGAACAAAGTTTTGTTATGCATGGGCCCACAGGAGAGTCAAGTCTCCAAATTCTGAGCCCCCAGTTTTATTTTTCATGAGTTTATATAGGGAACTTATGCAGGTAAATTCATAATCAAGTAAGCAGGTGGGGTTTGCAAAAAACAAAATATGAGTTAGCATATCTTTTTTTAACAGAGGGCTTCAGTTGCAGGGAGGACAGAGGCTTTTGTTTTCTTAAAGTTATGGGTCTCAGTTTAAGGGGGCGGGGGTGTAGCTTCTATCATTCCAAGGCTGTAGGTTTCAGCTAAGGGGGAGGAGAGAGTGCTGTTATCTTCTTAAAACTGTGGGTCTCAGCTAATGAGGAGAGAGTGCTGTTAAAGAGGCAGCAGCAATATCCTCATCATCCCCTCCTTTGATGCCCTTATAATTTTTTATGGGGCATCATCAGCTAACATGGAGAAGTTGGGACCCACTTTCAGGGAGCAGTGACACCTACTAGCAATCTCCAAGAGGGGCAGAACTTTCCTCTCTTGCGGGGGTTTTGGCAGAAGTAAGTTAAGGGCTCTCTTATTTTGTAGGGCTACTCCAGCTAGTGAGTTGATCTGGTTCTGGAGAAAAATTAAAGAATTTGACATTTGGTTTATGTTTTCATGCAGCTCTTGGGAAAGCTTATAGTAGAATTTAAAAGAAGAGCCCAATCTTCTTAGCCCTGTTTTCATTCCTG
>JAQZBX010023065.1:0-31111 GCA_029593785.1 Cabassous unicinctus | reverse complement strand
TGACAAGGGTACCAAATCCACTCAATTGGGAAATAATAGTTTCTTCAACAAATGGTGGCGGAAAACTGGATGTCCATATGCAAAAGAATGAAGGTGAACCCCTACCTCACATTATGTACAAAAATCAGCTCAATGGGGAGTAGGTATAGCTCAATGGTTTCAGTGCCTGCTTCCTATGTACAAGGTCCTGGGTTCAATCCCCAGTACTTCCTTAAAAAAAAAATTTTTTTTTTAAATCAACTCAAAGTGGACCAAAGACCTAAATATAAGAGCTAGAACTATCAAGCTCCTAGAAGAAAACACAGGGAAGTATCTTCAAGACCCTGTGTTAGGCAATGGTTTCTTAGACTTTATACACAATGCACAAACAACAAATGAAAAAATAGGTAAATGGGACCTCATCAAAATTAAAATCTTTTGTGCATCAAAGAACTTTACCATGAAAGTAAAAAGACAACCCACAGAATGGGAGAAAATATTTGGAAACCACAATCTTATAAGGGTATAATATCCAGAATATATAATGAAATCCTTCAATTCAACAACAAACAGACAAACAACCCAATTAAAAATGGGCAAAAGACTTGAATAAACATTTTCTCCAAGGAGGATAAACAAATGGCCAAAAAGCACATGAAAGATGTTCAACATCATTAGCCATTAGGGAAATGCAAATCAAATCCACAAGGAGATACCATTTCATACCCTTTACAGGGGTTCTTAACAAGGGGTGTGTGACCTTGAATTACAAAAACAAAAAACAAAAAAACATTATTCTCGTTGGGACATGGTTGCATGGATGTGATATATTTATTAAATGATGCACAGTATAGTGTGGACTTAGTAAGGGGTCAGTGTTTTTCACCTGACTGGCAAAGGGGTCCGTGGAACAGAAAAAGTTAAGAATCCCTGCTTAAGAATGACTACTATTTTTTAAAAATGGAAGATTAGAAGTGTTGGTGAGGATGTGGAGAAACAGGAACACTTGTTATTTGTTGGTGGGGATATAAATTGGTGCAGCCACTGTAAGAGACAGTTTGGCAGTTTCTCAGAAAGTTAAGTGTAGAATTACCATATGACCTGGCAATCCCACTTCTAGGCAAATACCCACAAGAACTGAAAGCAGGGACTTAAACAGATGTTTGCACACTGATGTACATAGCAACAATTTTTACAATAGCTAAAAGATGGGAAAAAACCAAGTAGCCTTTAACTGATGAATGGATTAAAAAACGTGATATATATATATATATATATATGTATATATATATATATACACACAAACACACAATGAAATATTATTTAGCCATAAAAGGAAATGAAGTTTTGATACATGTAAGAACATGGATGAACTTTGAAGACATCATGTTGAGTGAAATGACAGACACAAAAGGACACATATTTTATGATCTCACTGATATGAAATAATTAGCATAAGCAAACTCATAGTCAGAAATTAGAATATGAGTTAACAGGGCTGGGGTAGGTATAGAGAATGGGGAGTTAATACTTAAGTTGTATAGCACATTTATTTGAGTTAATGAAAAAGTTTTGGTAACAGATATTGGTGATAGTAGCACAACATTGTGAACGTAATTCACAGCACTGAATTATAAATTTGAATGTGGCTAAAGTGGGAAATTTTAGGCTGTATAGATGTTACTAGAATAAAAATTTAAAAATAAAACATAGGACTGTACAATACAAACCGTGAAACTCAATGTAAACCATAGACGATAGTGAATAGTACAATGATAAAAATGCTCTTTCATCAATTGTAACAAATGTACCTCACTAAGGCAAGGTGTTAGTAAATAGTATAGTATATGAGAACTCTGTATTTTATGCATGATTTTTCTGTAAACCTATAACTTCTGTAATTTTAGAAAAATCCTCCCAAATCAGGCCAGTGTGTAAATCAGGGAAAGTTTTTATATTCTGTTCAATTTCTGCCATATAGGTTCCTAGAAGTAGACAGTCTAGCATGGAACCAGATAAATTATTTAATATCTGGAATAACATTGCTATCCTCAAAAATACCACTTTATTGTATTGAAACTCCCAAGTTATCTTACTCATATGGAATAAGATTTCAGAATTTTGTGCATCAGCAGAGTCATATATTTAGTGATAAGTCAAAAATGAATTTTCTGTGTATAGATAGATATGTTTAGAGTTGCTTGAGCAGGGATGGAATGTAAATTTAGGATACATGTTGATGCCTGTGTCACCAATCTCCCTGATTCCTTTTCTTTCTCTTTAATGCTTTCTGCAACCCTTGCAAGAATGAGTAGAGAAATCATTTTGGTGTGAGTTTATGTATAATATTAGGAAAGAAGACCTAGCACTTACACTACATCCTAGAATAAGTGGGTCCTGTCTTGTTCCATTGCATTTAGAAGTTGAGTTACTGGAAAGCAGAGTGTAGAGTTTGTGGTATAAACTGAGGGTGAGGGTGAAGTTGGCCTCACCTCACAGGGCTAAAAGAACTGATTACTATGATGGACTCCTTAAGTATTACAAACTGAGTATGATCGGCTGTGTAAATACCTAAACAACTTAATAATGGTGAATGTGATCAATATTATGATTGAAATAGTGCTGTATCTGTGACTGGCCTGTATTGTGAAATATATGGGAGTATAGTGATTCCATTATGAAATTACTTTCCAATTATTGCTTTTGGTAATTATACTTACACATATATATTTTCGTATGCATGTTTTCCTTTTCTTTTTCTGTGCATTAGACTTAAATGGAGGAATTGCTTTGCAAATGAAAAATAACTCATTTGGCCATTTCTCTAAGGCTCCTCCTCTTTTGGAAGTTTTCCAAAGATCATGGCCATTTCCCCTGAAGTTCACAGAGAGTTAGGACACCTGAGTGTCTTCTGCTAAAGGACCAGGAAAATGAATAAGATTTTTATATTTGAAGACTTTTGTGAGAAAAGATCTGGAGCATTTAGGTTTCCTGGGCAGGGATGGGAAATGAGTTCCATTAAGCATATATACATCACTTAATTTATAACAATGACGAGAATTTACCACATTCACAATTTCTCTTGGCACGTTTCCTGGCTAAGCCCAGTGTATTTTAGTGATCCTAATAGTTGCTCTATACAGGACTTTGGCTATTGTGAAGCTAGATCAGTTTCCTTGAAGACTAAAATACTTGTATATCTGTTTACTAACATTATAATCCAACTTTCCTCCTACCCTTTTTTAGCTGGTAAAGCAAAACTCAACTGCAGAAGATATAAGAAGAGAACTCTGTGAGAGCTATCCAACATACATTGGTGATTATGCCTTCTCCTGGTCCATTCTAGGGAAAAATGTTTTTAACAAGTTTTGCCTTTCCAACATGACCCTTTTAGAGTCTTCTCTCCAAGAACTAAGGAACCACATCTCTCAGGTGAGTGTGGATGTCTTAATAAAAGGGTCATGGATCTCATAAACAATAGAAAAAAAGGTTTATTGTTTCCATTCATGCACCAACAAAGTGACTCAACATGAGACAAAGAACAAATTTGTAGCCACATTGTTTGGGAAATGCTGGCTGGAATATTTGCTCATCTATGACATGGATTTCTACTGTAGAGAATTGCACACTTTCTAATCCTAAGTAATACCCACTTATAATTTCAATGTGCAGGATTAAAATGATTGCAATGCTGAACTAAAAATATTGACTTAGTTAATGGAGACACACCTTTGAAGATGCAGTTTGGCCTTGTGCTATGGTGTTTGAAGAGTCACCGTTTTCGCTGAGATCTTTCTGTGACATTACTCAGAATGTAATGTAAGCTTATTGATTAAACCATCAGAGCCATATAACTACTGGAAGTTAGAAAATGGCCCCTTTTAGTTTTGATCACTGACATCAAACAATTTGAAAACTAACTTTTGATGTAACAGTGTATTCTTTTCCCCAAAATACTACATGCTAGAACCAAGAACATTCTACAGTAGGGTGCTAATAACCATTTGTATAGGCTAGTCTTAAACTACACTGGTAAAAATAATACAGACAATCTAAATTTAATGAAACTCCAGATGAAATGAAAGGTCACAGAAATATTAAGAATTATCCTGAAATTTTATAGACAGGAATAAATGAAAAATCCACTTCTATTATTTTCCCTTTATTCTCTGAATTTATTGTAAATAATTTTTATCTGGTAAAGAATGCTTTAATTACCTTTTAGTTATCTGAGTTTTCTGAATGAACTGGATTAGAGGCACTGTTATAATATTCCCAATCAGAATGTTAGACACTTAAAATCCTTTCTTAATAAACTCCGCAGTTGTGTACAACAGAATGTGTGGTCAAGAATACATTGTTAAGAATTGCATTCTCAACTTGTAAGGCCTTGAAATAATACAGATAAAACAACTAAATTTACTAGTATGCCTGAGTTTATTAAGGAAATTGCTTTGGGAGGGAGTATAATGAAAAAAAAACATTTTATCTCTGAAGGCACTAGTTAGATCCTCTGATCCAGAGGAGGAGAAAAGTACATGCATGGATTTTTGTTTATTTGTTTGGTCATAGTATGACGTGTGATTATTACATGGAGGTAGACTAAAGAAATAATTGACTTTATAGGTTTACTCACTGATCATTTATTACAACTAAAGTTCCTGGTATTGCAACAGGACTTTGGAAATATTTTATTATGCGAAATATGTGTAATTGCAAGAGTGAATATTTTCATAAGTTTTCATATACATATGTGTGTGTATGTGTGTGTGTTGTGTGTGTGTGTATTGTTGTAAGGGTTCTTCCTCCCAAATAATATGAAGTCTGGTAATGGATTTAGGGAGAATACATCTGCAGCTTCAAAACCAGGTCCTAAGGAAAAGGAAAAGCATTACTCAGAAACTAATTTTATTTCAGGAAATTAATATTAATTCACAAATAAACACTTAAAATATTTTGAATGAAAACAACTGTGTTAATCAAACTTTAAATATGTCAATTTCTGGAGCTATAGAAAAAATCCAGTTATATTTAAGTGCATTTGAAATGGCTGTAGTCTTTCCAAGTTAAAGATGCCAACCTATGTAAAAATCTGAAGGAACTGTTATATACAAAATCGAGGTTTTTGATGCTCTCAAAGACATCAAGCCATGTGATTACAAATGTTGAAGTCTCATTTTTACCCTCTGTGTGGTTTACTTTTCAAGGTCTCGAGTGACCCCAACAACCAGAAGATAGTATTTCAGGAATTGGTCAAAGTGCTATCCTTCTTCTCACAAATGCAGAAACAAACAGCTCTGTGGCAGTTTCTCTCTAGTTTTCCAAGTGTGTTTCAGAATGACACAACACTAAGTGATCTATTTGATGCTCTTCGAAAGGCAAACAGGTAAGAAAATGTAAGAATTAGGTACAATGTTACTGTTGACAAAGAAATCTTTTTTTAAAAAATGTTACCTGTGAGAATCACAGTTAACATAGATAATTTAAATGCAGAGCAAATAATCCTTCAGCACCTTACTGCTGATTTTAGCAATGAAGACGAGTGCATTAGTTAAGTGTACAAGAAACACGGCGGGGGGCTGAGGGGGGAGGGCGATAACTGGGGTACATGAGGAAGTAAGAAGGAACTCTAATCTTACAGCTGTATTGTCATTGGATGGCCCAGTGCTTCTGAGAATGAGGTGTGTAGCAGGAACAAGGGTAGATGGGGACAGTGCTTCAGGGTCATTCAAGAACAACCTGAGCTGTGTGTGTCTAGCATTTAAACTTCCCCCAAAGAAAAGATAGGATTGGGTTTCAGTTGGCACCATCCAATACAAAACAACCTTGTTGGTTAGAGCTTTGTGCCATCCACCTCAGGGAGACTGGATTCCCTCATGTGCAGCCAGTCTGTAAACTGACCTTTCAAAGCCTGCATATTGGATTGGCTTTATAAGACATATATGACACAAAGATTGGACTTTTTTTTGCAAAAGAAACTCCTCTAAGGGCTGCTTTCCTCACAAAAGAGATCTGGGCATGGCCAGCATTTGGAGTTTAATGGGCTCATATTTAGAATTGAGAAACATATGGAGAAAGTTATTTTTGACTATCCTATATGGTTAATTTGGGACTGTTGATTAAAAGAAAACAAAACAACTACAACTACAAATCAAAACTATCAATTAGTGAGTGCCTATTACATGCCAAACATTTTATTTGGCCCTTTACATATAGCATTACATTGACTCTTATAGCAAATCTGTTATTTATTTCCCAAATGAGGCAACAGAGGGTCATAAAGATTAGGTATTTGCTGATCATGCAGCTAGGAGGGGTTGAACCTGGATTTCCTAACTCCAAAACCCAGGCTGCCTCTCTAATAGGTCAATAAGATCTGGTGTACTCTATTTTAAGTGTATTCCAATTTAAATGACTCAAGAACCAGGAGGCTGGTCTTATCCTCTTTGGAAGGCTTCCAATAGCTTATGTTTGTACAAAGACCTCTTATGTTGTTACATTGATTTCATTTGATTTTCACATTAGTGCTTTGAGATAGGCAAAATATAACCCCATTTTACCAAAGAGAAAACAAACCTTCACGTAAGTTAAATGACTTGCCTAAGGTTCTACAACTAATAACTAATAAGTGACAGACCCACGACCTGAACTCAAGGGATTCAAACCCAGGTCAGTGCTCTTTCACTATAGAACACCATAAATAAAGTATAGAAGTAGCAAGATATCAGTAAGTTTTATCCTCTAGATAGGTCCTCATCTAGCTCTTAGGGAAATTTAAACTCATCCAGAATTTTGACACTTGAGCTTCTTCCTCCAATTTATAGGCTGTCTTAGAAAGCAAACAGATGAATCAATTAAAGGGGAAGCATTTGAAATGTATAGTGTAGCAATGAAAGGAGTTAGTTAAAATAATATTCAGAACACTTTGAGATACCCTTCCAGATTCACTAGAATGGGTAAAATTTTAAGAGATGGCTGACCCCGAGTTTGACAAGGATGTGGAGCAACTGGAATTCTCATACATTGCAAGTTAGAGTATAAAATGATACAACCACTTTGGAAAACAGTGTGATAGTTTCTAATGAAGTTAACCGTTGATTGGTTTGATCCAAGAGTCTACTCTAAGGTATTTACCCAAAATAATGAAAATTCATCAACAGAATGACTAAACAAATTGTGGTTTATTCATACAATCGAATTCTACTCAGCAATAAAAAGAAACAGATTATTGATACACACAGCAATATGGATAAATCTCATGAATATTATAGTGGCAAAAGAATGTAGACAAAATACATAGTGCATGTGTAGGTACTGTATTGTTCCATTCATGGGAAGATGTTCTATTTACAACAAAATTAATATATAGTGTTAGAAATCACATCAATGGTTCCTAGGGCAAGTGTTGGGAGCATCAAGAAACTTTTTGGGGGTGTATAAGTGTATATATTTGCCAAAATCTTTGAACTGTACACCTAAAATATGTGTATTTTATTGTATGTAAATTATACCTCAATAAAGTTTGTCTAAAAAGAAACACAAAAAACAACAAATAAAAGATTTAAAAAATATACAAAATAGCATTCAGTAGAAGGGGGAAAATACAAATAAACTTTAGGCATTTTGGTGCAGTAAATTACATAGGAAAGATATTGCACTGTGCTGTTTTAATTCACTTAATATTTAACATAAAATTGATGCATACAATAACATTATGCAATTGAGTATGATTTAAGTAGTGATTGTTAATGTAAAACAGTCTACATAATAAAGAAAACAGCTTTTTAAAAAATAGCTTCAGCTTATTATAAAATAAATGGCATTTGACTTTTATCCAATCTGAACAACTGTTTTTTTAATGGGTTCACTTAATCATTCCCAATTTATAAACCTGCTCTGACCAATATAATACCCCCAGTCACATGTGGTTACTGAGCACTTGAAATTGTAACATGTGATGGAAAAACTGAATACATAATTTTATTAAACTTCAATTAGTTTAAATATACATTTTAAAATATGTAGTTGATTCAGTTGCTGGAAAACACTTAAGTACATTTGGAACAACTTGTGTTTTGTGAAACTAACTTTTCACCTGGAAGTTTAATGAAATCTATCTATAGATTAGGTATTTTCAATGAAAATTTAGCATCTGAATTGAAATGTCCATAAATATAAGACAGTAACTTTTGAAGACTTAGAACAAAATAAGAATTAAAATATTCCCTTAGTTTTATATTTATTAGATGTTGAAATGATAATATTATGGATAAATTGGGTTTAAAAATATATCTTATTCAAATTAATTTCATTTATTCCTTTGACTCTTAATGTGGCTACTAGAAAATTTAAAATTAAACATGTGGTTCACATTGTATTTCTATTGGAGACTGCTTTATAAAATTTTTTTGTCAAATTTTAAGCTGGCAGTATCATTAAAAGCCATATTTTCTCACAAATTATGGTCTCACTGGTTTATCTTACTCATTGTTGAACAAGTAATAGGTACAAATGGATCCAATAGAAACTTTCAATATTTCCTCCAGTTTTAATTTGTGACTTGCTCTATAAACCAATTACCAAAATCAGATTATAATATTCAGGGTATGACAAAACTAGCAAAAATTAGCTATCTCATAAACCAAGAAAGTTCTATCAAAAGAGATACACGATTTACACCTTTTTAAAAGAAAAAGCTGTGCTGAGATATGAATTACAAAATCTCTTCTTTTAATTGCCTTTATTTATAAGTAGACGTTTTAAATAACTTCCATTTTGATATGCTAAAGAGCAGGAAAAAAATCTATGAAATAAAATAAATTTATTTTGATGACTGTTTCAAAGGAATTCAGGGAGGGTGGGGGCCAGGATTCTTGAATTTTTGTGTTATGTTTTGTGAGAAAAAGGCATATTAAATCTACTGCCATTTTATTAATAATATTGATAAATAATAATCCTCACAGTTTTAATGAGATTGCCAAGCATTCAGTTTTTGAAGGTGTTACTTTGAGACAACAGGAGTGAGTCAGGCAGGGGCCAGGCCTGGAAAAGCCTGGCAGAGATCCATGACATGACTGGCTCCATGGTTGCCAAAATTGAGAAGCAATCCAAAGTCGAGGACGAGGAGATACTTTGGGCAAATATAAAAACGCTTGAGGTATCACCTGTCATATATACAGAGCAGAGATGAAAACATACAGTCATGCCTCAATGGCCAAGACAGGAAAACATTTAGAACACAAAGCTGGTGTAGTATAAGTTTAGCAACACCAGGAGGTCTGTGCGGAAATATCCTGCCCTCCCCCTATCTTGGCAAAAAGTTATTGTGCCAGAGGCAAAACCTAGAGGGTAAAGAAAACAAACTTTGGAATCAAACAGTCCCCTGCTTTACACATTACTGATTAGAAAACTTTGTGTAAGTTATTTAACTTTTTTAAACTTTAATTTTCCCATTTACAAAACAAGGTTAATAAAATCTACTTCATGGAATTATTAGGGAATGAAACAAAATTATTTACATACATATGGATATACATGTATGAATGCGTATATATATATATATACACACACACAGATATGTATATGTTTGCCATAATTTATACTAGAAACTAACTAGAGGGCACTCAAAAGTTAGCTCTCCTAACAGTTTGTCATTCATATCTAAGGAGCTAAAATTAAAAGTATATTATTCTAAATTTAAAAGTTCCAGAAATATTATAGAATACTATGAGATTAGTGCATCTCTTGCAGTAGTAGGCATTCATTTGGCTAATGGATACCGTAGGAATCACTATTATCTAATTTGTACTACATTTAGCTTCACAATGTATATACATGGGAAGTGGGTGTGGCTCAATGGATAGAGCTCCCGTTTACCATGCGGGAGGCCCCGGGTTCGCTTCCCGGGGTCTCCTTGTGAGAGCAGGCCGGCCCGCGCAGCGCGGTGGGCTGAAGCAGCAGGACCTCACAGCAAGGGGGAGATAAGCAGACACGGAGGAAACACACAGCGAATGGACACAGTAAAACACAAGCAGCAAGGGGGGGATAAATAAATAAATAAATAAATCTTTAAAAACAAAAAAGGATGAGGATGGACAACACCCATCCCAAAAAACAGAGAGTGTCTACAACTGCAGACAAGACAGTTCCATCCATCTGCTGTGTGTTTCCTCCGTGTCTGCTTATCGCCCCCTTGCTGTAAAACACGAGCAGCAAGGGGGCGATAAATAAATAAATAAATAAATAAATCTTAAAAAAACAAACAAACAAAAAAAAAAAAACTTCACAATAAAAAAACTTCACAATGGTAAGTTGTTAACAAAAGCCTTTTGCTAGTTACTACCCAAGTAAATTAAAGCCACTCAGACTTGATGGTTGGTATAAGTCACAGTATTTTTCAAATTCATTTAGACATACTTGTACAATGCAATCGTTAAAAACATACTAATGAATAAAAAGGCATTACTTAAATAATATTTTGGAAATATAGAATGAATTCAAATATACATGAATTTTCTGACTGTCCATTCCCCAGTTTGGACTGCCTCATCTTATTGATAACATAAAAGTCATAGGAAGACAATGTCATTTAGTCTGGAGTTGATTTTAAATGAAAATAATTTCCAGTATTTAATTTTTCCATTTAATTAAAAAAAGTATCCCTACATTGAAGTTGCTTTCCCTAACCGTTTATTTGCGTCTTAATTTAAAAATATTCAAGTGATATGAATTTCGCTCCTTATTTTAAGGCTGTGGGAGAAAAAAAATTAGAGTCCCGAGACTTTAGAATCCTGGAAATGTGAAGTGTTCCATCCTGGCTCGAGAACATTTTGTTGGGATTTTGTGAATGCACAGGCAAACAAGTAATTAAATTATAAAAGCAGCATCTTGTCTTTTATGTTATAAGAATAATTTTCTATTCTGTAGCCATTTTCTCCTTGAATAACCTTTTGTTTCTGTCTGAAAACCTTGAAGTGCAATCTGCTTTAATTGTTTTTCTACTTGTTAGTGCTCTGCTGGTGGTGCAGAAGGAATACCCACATGTCATGACTAACGAAGGATTCAGAACCCTTCAGAAGTCTGTTAGACATCTGCTGTACACTCTGGACTCCCCAGCTCAAGGTATTATATTTCCATCTTCCATATTAAATTCTGTGTCACAAAGCCGTTTAGAAATATAAAACAGTGCAACGGAAGTAGTAATCATTTTTAGATGATATTATTCTTAGGTGGGGACTAAATCTGGATTTCTTGGTAATCCATGTGTGGGGAGAGAAAGAAATGACAGGAAAAAGGGCCATGACTTTCAAGGATTTTTAATTAGGTGGAAATGATCTCCCTTAGCTTGTAAAACTGTGTCCATACCTTGTTACAAACATCAGAGAGTAAGCCCCAACAAATAGATTTCTACCACTAGTTTTTGGAACAAAAGCCTGAACTGAATTGCAGTATTTTTGCCCTCATTTCCAAACTTTAACTTTTTATTGAGGATGAATCTTTCATTAGTGAAAACATGCCCCCAACTCGCCACCTTGAAAATGCATGATGTCATTAGGCTGACTAGAACAGTGTAAATCTGCTGTCATCCCCAGTAAGGCTATATAAGCAGGTTGCTAGTGATTCAGAAAATGTCATCTTTGCACATAGAGAATAGCATTCTATACCACACACATGGAAATGCAAATATATCTATTCACAGGCACAGACCGACAGAAATCTAGGGCGGTAAGGAAGAAGTACCTACTTCCCAAGTAAAATGTTTAGTTAGCATTTATCACCTTTGAATGAATTTAGAATTATATCCTTTCTCAGTTGGGTTTGTCAGCTTTTTAATATGTATACTTTTACCTGTGGTTTACAAAGTAAGCATCCTGAGAGCAGCAGGTCACAAGTTCATCTTAAGGTCTCAAAATATAGTAAGTTAAACTATAATATTGTGCAATAAGTTCATTGTAAGGTCTTTAACTATAGTTTTCATATGAAAAGCAAATTCTTGCTGAAGAGTCCAACATACTTACCCTTTATTTTAGTTTGCTAAAGGCTGTCAATGCAACATACCAGAAATGGTTTGGTTTTTACAATGGGAATTTATTTGGGTAAAATCTTACAGTACTGAGGCTGTGAAAATGTCCAAATCAAGACATCATCAGAGATGCTCTCTCACTAAAGGTCAGTTGGTGGCATTGCTGGACTCTTGCCATGTGGCAAGGCACAATGGCGGCCAGTCTCTGCCTTCTTCTCCAGACTCACTTTCTCCCCAAGCTCGGATGTGGGCAATCAGTTATGTGGCTCTTCTCTCAGCCTTCTGGTCTCTCTCTCTCTGGACTCTTCTGGAGTCCTCTCTCACATGGCAGGGTAAAATGGCTGCTCTCTTTGTCTGTGTGTCTTTGCATGTCCCTCCCATTTACATAGGACTCCAACAAAAGGGCCAAGACCCACCCTGGGTCACGCCTCACTGAAGTGCTACAATCAAAGGCCCCCAACTGAATACAATCCAATCAAAGGGTTCCATACCCACAGGAATGGATTAGCTTCAAGAATATGATCTTTTCTGGGATTCACAAAAAGCTTCACACTGTTACATCCTTGGATATCAGTTTCTGTTAATCTAAAACATTTCTTTAAATCTCCAATTGCAAAATTAATGACTAGCTTGCATGATGAATTGTTGTTAAATGTAATGGTCTTGACAAACATTAGAGGAAAAAAACCTTGTTCCTTAGAAGGAGTCCAGGCCAGAAAACCAAATCATTGCACCAACAGATGCTAATTATTTCCTCTGTATTTCCCCCCCCCTTTTTTTTTTTAGGAGATACTGGGGATTGAACCCAGGACCTCATACATGGGAGGCAGGCACTCAGCCATTGAGCCACATCTGCTACCTCTGTATTACTTTTATATTTGTACTTTAAAGACTTGAACATTTGTCTCAAGTTCCTCCCTACCATTCTTTTCCTTCTCATCTTCAGACTCACACCTTTTAATTAATATAAAGTAAGTGATAAAGTTAAAAAAAGCTTTTACAAAGGACAAAAGCTCCTCTGTGCTGTAGAAGTCAGAGAAGTAAGCAGCATTTCTTATTAACTGAACCAGCAAACACTTTTCCTGGTGAACAATACAACTCAGTTTTCAATTTTTGACGATGGCCACTCTCATGACTATGAATATAGTAATGAATTTGGCAAGTATTAAAAATGTGTCACTTATGGTCAAGATGATAAAGAAATACATCAGGGAAATGTGTTATTATGCATAAGATTGTATCTGCTTACCTTTGCTTGGTCTCTAATTTCCTATATTGTGACTTCATCAGTTTGGAAGTCCCGATGCTCTAAAGTTCATGTCATTGCTAAAAGTTATCAGTCCCACATCCCTACCTGCTCGAGCAGAAATGTCAGGCATTTGAAAAGTCTTCCCAGGTAGTTTGGGAATCCGTTTGAGAACTCAAACTTGACATTGAAAGCTGAACTGGTGACCCTAGTTCAACAGTGCAGGGGGCTCTAGCTACATTTCCTAGGCCACCGTATGCTTAGTCTTCACAGTGTTTAGCAGGATTTTATAAAGTGAGCACACTTTCTCCCTCGGTTTTGCACTCAGGTAAGCTGGAGGAGATTCTCATACCTGAGCTGCTTGGGCCTTGCTAATGCACGGCAGTGTTGAGATGGCACTTGTAGGTCTCACTCACCTCCTTTAAATAATGAAAACAATAGGTAACATTTATTGTGTCAGTGCCCAGTGCTTCATTATCTTAAATTACTTTTATTCTCAATACATCTCTATGAGATACAGTTATCATCCCATCTTATTGACAAACTGAAGGCGAGGGAGGCTGGGTACTTTGCCTACATTATACCTCCAGCAAGTGGTAAGATGCTCCCTCCAAAGTCAGGTGTCTTGACCTCTTTTCATCGACAGCCCCATTCACATATACTCTCTGGGATATATACACACTTGTTTCCAGGGTGTCTAACTGGGGCATGGAAGTACCTGACACCACAGGTCCTCAGAACTGCTCACACTTTTAGACCCTGATGGAGTCTGGCTCATGATGCTAGACACCCACATGATCGACTTTCTCATACCATCCCCCATTCTTCTCTGCACTCTGATTTCTAGCAACCTCCCCCAGCCCATGTCTATCTGATTCAACCTCAATTGAGGACTCACCTTGAGGTTTCCTCAGGAGCCTCCTCAGCTACCACAAAAGCATGGAGGTGCTAATAGACGCTTGGGAAGAAGATTATCTTCTAACTTCCTATCTTAAGTGATCTAATTTTCAGCCCTGAGCCAGCTAGGAGCCCTGCTACATGGTTAGTAAGCTTAAGTTTTTCCATTTATAAACACTGGAGTTTTGAGAGCAGAGATTACCTCTGTAGCTCATTGAAGTTTGCTCTTGTGCAAGATAGTAAATCATATGAAATTACATTTTTAAATAGAAAGCTAACTTTCATGATGAAAAGAGGTTATCTGTGTACTTGATTTCTTTCTATGTCGATGTGTACCATTTTTAAATATGCTTAATCCTACAAACAAAAAAAAACAAGTAAAACCTAACTTGTTAAAGGTCTGTAATATTTTCCATTGTGTAAAAGTCCTATTTAGAATAGCATTTCTTCCAAGATACTTCACAGTTCTTAGAGGCAAGAGTAAAAGGTCCCTACTTAACTTCAGTGTCAAGTTTATCATTAGTATGTCTAAAGTTAATTTCTATTAGTTACTCATTTTAATGGCTTGATGAGGAAGAGAAAGTCCATAACCATATAGTATGCAAATACCAATTAACTTGCTCAGCATCACATAGGAGTTCAAAATGCAACAAGAGCTGATCTTGGAAAAACTATTTTATAGACCTAAACATGGTAAAAACATAAATCTCCACAAAGTTCTATCCTTAATTATTCTATATATAAATGGCCAATAAATAATAGGTATTACCATTAATTATTAGTTATTCTTGAGTATCTTCCTCCTTGGGACACATGCTGTGGTTAGATTATTGTAAAGGAGCAATGATATTCAGACACACCTTGAATGGAGCACAGGAAAACTAGTTTTGCATTAGGTCTTTTAGAATAGAATGCACTAACTAAAGACAGAGAAAGAACTATTAAAGCTGGTATTAAAACATCCTATTGAAAGTTATCAGGCCAATGTTAAAACTGACAGAATTGAATCATGGGGGTTTATTTATAAGAAATTAGCAGTGTCTAAGAGAAGAGTAAAATGTTATGTTGTTCCCTTAAAGGAGCTGAATGAAAGCACTGGATTTATGGTGTTTTTATTTATGCAGTGGCCATTTAAAGCATTTTCACTCCCAATTTTTAATGAAAATTATGTTCACCCTTATTCCTTTATGTTACGACTTTTGGTGGCAAGCTGAATCAGTGACCTAGCTAACTTATAGGGGCAATTCAAGGTTTTTAAGCAGATCTTCGCATTAAGTTTCCATTAGACCCACCTTTATATTATTTGAGACCACTCAGGACAGTTCTGTTAGTATTAGACAATTTGCAATCACAGCTGCATTCCAGTGAGATCAGCAGCTGCTTTTTTTAATTTTTAATTTTTAAAAAAAGATATTTAGATTACATAAGTGTTACATAAAAAATATAGGGGATTCCCATATGCCCTGCTCCCCGTACCACCCACATTTACCCCCATTAACAACATCCTTCATTAGTGTGGTGCATTCATTACAATTGATGAACACATTTTGGAGCATTGCCACCAAGCATGGATTATAGTTTATACTGCCGTTTATACTCTCTCCCGCCCAATTCTGTAATTATTGCAAGATATATAATGGCCTGTATCGTCATTGCTATATCATTCAGGACAATTCCAAAATCCCATAAATGCCCCCATATTACACCTCTTTTCCCTCTCCCTGACCTCAGAACCTCCAGTGGCCACTGCCTCCACATCAATGATATAAGTTTTTCCATTGCTAGAATCACAATAAGACTATAGTAGAATACCAGTAAGTCCACTCTAGTCCATAGTTCATTCCCCAGTCCTGAGGATTCTGGGATGGTGATGCCCACTCCACCCCTAATTGAGAGGGGGCTTCAGTCCCATATTGCAAATGGATGGGACTCTCTTGCTTGCAGTTGTAGGCTCTCTTGGTTCCTTGATATGGTGGTTGTCCACCATCACCTCCTTGTTAGTTGTCCTGGGTGAGTCCAGTGAACTGGAGAGTTAAGTGTTGCAACTCCGTTGAGGCTCAGGGCCCAGCTGGCACACGGACAGTCCAAAGAGTCAAGTCTCTTGGATGTACACCTACCAACTCCAGCACCGACTATAGGTTCAAATAGAAGGGACAGATGAGCCATGTGTAGGGAAACCACAACTGAGTCCAATTCTGTCACACTGGGGGGCACAAACCCTAAAGTCAGGCCCATTGTCAAGGCCCCAAACTCATGAGCTCTCTGCCCTAACTATAGTGCCTGGGTGTCTTCAGAGCCCTCAGGAGCCCTGCTATTTGGGATAGTGTCTAATTTGGCAGTCAATGAGATCCTGCTGAGACATGCATAAGTGTAACCTCTGGAATGACCTCCAGACTCACTTTGAAGTCTTTTAGCCATATAAACTTACTTGTCTTTACCTTTCCCCTTTTTGATTAAGATCTTTTTCCAGTTGCATCGCTAATTTGTGTTTGTAGTGATCCCTCAGTGCCAGGGAAGCTCATCAGCAGCTGCTTTTTGAAAGTGGATAAAAATAGGTTAGTGATGGTAGCTACCTTCTAGACAACTGATAGCAAAAATAAATGAATAAATAAATAAACAAACAAATAAATAAATTCAGTTATCCATAAGACTGCAATTGGCTTCATTTGATAAACAAATCATGTAGTAGTCAATCTTCATTATAGTATTCAAGAGTAATCTATGCATACAGGTCTTGGGATAAAATAATGTAACAGTTTAATATGCAGAGAAGGAATTTGTTAGAAATGCATGTGTTTAACCATTGAGATTATTTTGATTAGCAGACATTTATTTCCTATAAATATCCTAAATGTTCCCAAGAAAAAGAGCCTAGATATCTATAAAATACTTTGGAAGGAAATTCTGGAAATTTTCTGCATCCTCCTCATCCCCCAGTAATTTGACCTTGAAGATAGTTTTTGCTAAGCAAAAAAACTCCTAAAATTATTATCACAAACATGCTAAATTTTCACCTGTATAAATGTTATTAATTTAGGTGGCTCTGGCAATACAACATATCTGTGGAGTGAAAATGATGGACAGACGCTATCCCCAAGCAGCCTGGCTGCACAGTAAGTCTCTTTTTGTTTGTTTGTATGTTCTAAATTGGCAGATAACTTAGCAGAATAGGCAATCAAAACAATTCATAAACATAATTCTCTTATCAGTGTGGAAGACCATACAAGAAAAGAAAAATAAACTATTGAATCCTCTAGAAAAGGACATCATTGAAGTGTAGTAAAATAAAAACTTTTTTTTAGTATTATTTGATGACATTTTAAAATAAATACAAACAAAGATCTAATTTTTGGTTCAAATATTGCCTAACCAGATCTAATGTGTTACCTTGGATTGGTTATCTTATGTCTATGAGGAAAATCTAGCTGGAGATCCAGTTTCCAACTTTCTCCATGAAGATTCATAAGCGTCCAATTTCTCACATTACTATTCTTTTTTTCTGCTTTTTAAAGATATATGGGCATATTTCTCATGCTCAACCAGTTAACGCAAATATTCTGGCTTTCAGTAGCACCCAGGAAGGCAGATTATTTGTAGGTAATATCATTTGGGTCCCTTATCAGGTCATGTAAATATGATATTCCAGGCATAGGCAGTGGAGAGAACAGAAGAAACCAGGGCTTCCAAAGACCATTAATATAAGCAGATCCCTGAAATAGCTGTAGTCCTTACGGTAGGAAACTCAAGCTGTTGCCTTTGTAACTGTAGTAGCTGACTGAGGTAAATTCCTAGAGTTCAAGGCAAATTTAGAGACTCTAAGGCTTGTTACGTAAAAGTTACTTTAGCCTGATAAGTTATACTATTGGGATTCTTTTATTTTAGTCCCAAAGGATACACTTTTGTGTTAATGGAGATTTGTACAAATAAGTGCAAGTGACTTATTTTTAAATCACTCCCTTCTTCCTCTAAAATAGAATCCAACGTAGCTGTTCATACAATTTTTATTATTTAATGAAAAGTCCTCCTGCTCTGGGTAAATTCTAGGCAAAATCCTTACATAAACAACCACCTCCTGTTTCTGCTCCCACCTCCGTCCTCATCAAAGGTGGCTGAACCAGGTGCCTCTCTCTTGCACCTGGGAGTCATCCTCTCCTGGAACAACCAACTACTGCTGCCTCTTGGGCAATCTCTCTAGTCAGGCTGCCATGTTCCAAATACCTGTTCTTTTAAACATACTCCTAACATTATCCAATAATAATAATAATAATGATGATAATAATAATATCTTTACATTGAGACAACTGGATGCTTATTGCTAAAGCCAGGTAGCTTTATCAGTGCCTCAAGGCATACATAACAAAAATAATGGTAGAGCTTCAGACCTGTAAATTCTGCAGCAAATGTAGTTAGTAGCTGACAGCTAGCTGACAGTTTATTGGAAAGAACGCAGTACTTTTAAGATGACTCTCGTTGAGATTAATGAAGTTAAGGGATTTCTTATATATGAATACTCTGTCCATTGCTAGTTGAAAATAACAATGCTGGCATAAGAAAAAATATTTTGGTCTTAAATTTTCTAAAGAAATCTGCTCAAAAATATTTTCCTCTTATAGCCCTTCTCCTTCTTCATTTTTGTTTTGTTCTAAGGTCATTACTTTTTATTGTTTTGTATGTACAAACATGCCCTTTTTTCTTGCATATTTTGTCTTTATTAGAGAAGTTGTGGGTTTACAGAACAATCATGCACAAAATACAGGTTTCCCACATACCACCCCACCACCAGCACCTTGCACTGATGTGGAACACTTGTTACAAGTGATATAAAAATAGATTACTGATGGTAGCTACCTTCTAGACAACTGATGTGGAACACTTGTTACAATTGATGGCAGTGCATTTTTACATTTGTACTATTAATTTTTGGGGTGGAATCTTTTTATTTCTTATTTTTAAAGAAGCTTTAGATTACGTGACTGTTAACATTGAAAATATAGGGGATTCCCATATACCCTCACCACTCTCCCTTCCACACCTTTCCCCATTAACAGCATCTTTCATTAGTATGGTACCTTTGTTACAGTTGATGAACATATATTGAAGCATTGCTACTAACCATTGTCTGTAGTTTACATTACAGTTTACACTTTGCACCGAACAATTTTAAAGGTTTTGGCAAAATGTATAATGGTCTGTGTCTGTCATTGCAATGTCATGCAGAACAATTCCAATGTGCCAAAAATGCCCCATGTTACAGCTATTCTTCCGTTCCCCTCTGCTCAGAACCTCTGGGGACCACTGCTTTTATATCAATGTTACAAGTTCTTCCATTACTAGAATAATAATAAGCCTACTTTAGTCCATAGTTGCATTCCCCCCTTATGTTTGTTCATGCCTCAATCTTGAGGATTTGGGGAGGGTGATGTCCTTCTGCTTCTGATTGAGAGGGGGCTTAGATCCCACGGGGGCAGATGGATGGAACTGTCTTGCCTGCAGTTGTAGACACTCTCTGTTTTTTGGGATGGGTGTTGTCCATCCTCATCCTTTTTTTTTTAAAGATTTATTTATTTATTTATTTATCCCCCCCTTGCTGCTTGTGTTTTACTGTGTCCATTCGCTGTGGGTTTCTTCCGTGTCTGCTTATCTCCCCCTTGCTGTGAGGTCCTGCTGCATCAGCCCACCGCGCAGTGCGGGCCGGCCTGCTCTCACAAGCAGGCCCCGGGAAGTGAACCCAGGGCTTCCCGCATGGTAAACGGGGGCTCTATCGATTGAGCCACACCCGCTTCCTGTTGTGAGGTCTCGCTGTATCAGCCTACCCCGCCGCGCTTCCCAATCCTCATCCTTTTGTTAATTGTCCTAGGTGAGTCCAATGAACTGGAGAGGGTGTTGGCTGCAACTCTGCTGAGATTCAGGCCTCAAAAGGCAAATGAACAGCCAGATTTAAGTCCCTGTGACACATATTTAAAGGGTATAGTACTAATTATAAGTTCAAATAAAAGGGACATAAGAGTCATGTGAAAGAAAATTATAAATGAGTCTAACTCCAATACACTGAACGGATAGGTTATCACACATTCCAAGGTAAGGCCCAGTGACTGAGTGCCCAATTCCTGGGATTATCTGCACTGTCTAAAGTGTTTAGATGTCTATAGAGCCCTCAGGAGCACCCCCACCCCCAGCTTGAGGCACTGTTTACTGTGGCAGTCCGTGAGATCCTCCTGAGACGTGCATAACGTCACCTCTGGAATGACCTCCTGACTCACTTTGAACTCTCTGAGCCATAAAAACTCATTTGTATTTAATATTTTCCCCTTTTGGTCAAGGTCCTTTTCCAAATGCATCACTAGTTGGTGCTTGGTAATAATCCATCAGTGCCAGGGAGTCTCATCCCCAGGAGTCATGTCCCATGTTGGGGGGAAGGTAGTGAGTTTATATGCTGAGTTTGGCTTAGAGAGAGGCCACATTTGGGCAGCAAGGAAGGTTTCAGGAGGGAACTCTTAGGCAATATATAATACTAGGCTAAGTTTCAATTTCACAAGAAAAAGGTCCATAAGTACAATCATCAATATCAAGGGCCTGGCATATTGGTCTATCCTCCTTTGCTAGGCACTGCCCATGTACTCGAGGGATTCTTGCCACTCTATTATAGAATGTAGCAGGACTCCTCAGGATGGGAATTCAATATATTTTCCATTACTGTGTGGGTCTCCATCCACCGAGACAATGCCCCAAGACCACTTGAATACATTCATATTCCATGGAGGCATGTCCCAGGTGCACCCCTCCCCATACTTCCCCCATCACCAAAACATACCATTTCATGTATGTGCTCTTGGGACATAAATAAGATTATGTATAAAAAATACGTAAATTGAATGACTTAAAGGAATAATTGGGCATGTATACCCAAACAGTGACACATACATATAGAATCTTATTTTTGGAGTATATTAAAACATTCTGAAAATTCCTGGCAATCAAGTATTCTTTATGAAAGTAAGATAATTGCTTAGATGATTATCTCAAGGGTGTTCCTTGTCCTGCAATCCACTATTTTAGCTTGATAATTCACCACGAGGATCTCTTGTGCCATTCCACCTGGCAGGTTAAGCCAATATTTTGCTGTTGAGCACTGCAGCAGGATGAAAATTTCTAACTAAGTCAGAGAAGAAAACGAACACAAAAGAAAGACAGGCAATACTGGAAAAAGTGGAGAAAGGCCAGGTGTTCCAGTCCACAGATGCCTCATTGGCTACTTCTCAGAAAAAATCACCAGTGCCTCTGCAGCATCCTGTCTCTTTTACTTACATATCTACCCTTTCAATAGCTCTTATCTCAAGCCTGTGTTGTAAAAAGACCCACAAATGCTAGATACTCTGTGATGGGATTGGGGTAGATGGGTAGGGAGGAAGACACAAAAAAAGTGGGTCATTCTTTCAAGTTGCTCACAGCAGATATAAGTTTTTCTCAAAACCTGTCCTTAACATTATAGTCAAATAAAATAGATGGGTCATTACTCAAAAAAGAAACTAGATGCAGTAGAGCCACAGTTATTCCTCTAACTCCATTTGCCTCCTCTTCGATGTTTTGGATTCCCAAATCTCATCGTCCAGTTCATCTTAGGGCTATCTAATACTGCTTCCCATTTTCTCCACATTCTTATAGCAATTATATATTCCAAAAATACTTGCTCAGGGTTTTGCTTTGTTTTGTTTTGTTTTGTTGTCTTAGGACAGTGCTGTGGGAACATTGAAACTACAATAGAGCATTGTTAGATCGCAGATTTGGCTTGATTCAGTGACATCATGGGGAGTGCCATGGTCCATGAAAATTAATTCTTGATAAGATATGGTTAAACTATTCAACAGGATTAGTTTTGTTATCTATCACACTCCCTTTGGGTTTTTAATAGTTATAATGTGATTTAGAAATTTTCCTTGATAGATGGTTTCTTTTATTTAGGCCAGTAAATTCAGTCTAAGAATGCACTCTCCTGTGCTTCATTTGTGAATTGGTGTATGATATACAAGGCGGCTTTGACAAATAATGAAACTAAACAGTCTAAAAGCTCAAAGATCTAAGATAACTGAATGCAGTATTATCAAGGGCCTCTGGCCAAGGAAACACCTGAAAAAAGAAGCAAAATGGGCACTATTCTTTTTTAGAATTACTGAGCCTATGAAATATATTTAAATGAGGGTCAGCCATCTGACCAATTAGCTGTGCTCTGACTGCCAAGTTAGACTTTTCTTGCTGTTGATTTTTTTTTCTTTTTAGTTAAACCTCCTCAAGGATCCAAGGTTCTTAGCTCACATCTAAACAACCTGAGGTTTCTATAATGCTAAAGCAAACATTTTCTTGCATGTTTACTAGATATGCCAGGATAAGTCTCCCTCACCAATATTTTAATCAAATCCAAGTTAAACATCCGATAGGACTAGTTAATTTGTGTTTTTCATACATTGCTTCAAAGCAGATGGTCCCCAAATCAGTCATTGATAATTATTCTATTCTTGTTGTATGGTATAATTCAATAGTAGACATAAGAGAAGGAGATAGAAAATAAATAGAGGACTCACGCAGCCTCGCAGTAGAAGTGAGTATGCATACTTAACACTGGCTCACATACATATATATACCTCAAAAATCTTAGACTATGTCCTCACATGCCAGTCAATTTAAAAAGAAATCAGAAAGGAGAAAACAACTTCCAGGGGAACCAGCAAGATAGGCAGCAGAGAAAGGAGCTCCTAGAGTCAGCTCATGTTACGGGGCAGTTGGTGCTTACCAGAAGAGCATCCTACAATATCCTTGAAAGAATGGAAGGAGGAGACTGCCCATCTGCAGGGAAGATTTGTCAGCAGACCACTCCACGCCCCAGAGGCCAGTGCCCATCCTCCCTTGGAGGCATAAGACACCCCAGAAGCTCTTCCACAGCTGGAATTTGAAGCTCCACCTCCCCAAAACGGGGGAGGAAGAGACGATTGGGCACCAACTCAGCGACTGATTAGTAAATTCAGTGGGCTAAAGTATAATCTTAAGAAGAGCTAAATTTTGAACCTCCAAGTCAAAAAGAGGCCAGTAGCAGCTATTTTAACTCCACCCCTGGCATGAGGGGAAGCAGGATGGACTGAAAATCACAGTGCTGGTAGGGAACGGCTTCTTTTCATTCAGATCAGATTGCAGCTCTAGCCTAAGCCCTAGCCCCATCTCGCAGGGAGAAAGCTGGGGGACCTGCACCAGCCTCTCAGGGAAAATACAGGCCACACTGTGGAGGCCTGTGATCATCCTACTCTGGTGGCACAAGCTGCCTCGGGAGCTATTCTGTGCTGGAATTGGAAGCTCCATTTCCCAAAACCAGGGGAGGAAGAGACAGTTGGCCAACGGTTTCAGCTACTGATTAGTAAATTAGGCTGGCTAAAGTATAACCCTAAGAACAGCTGAAGTTTGAACCTATCTAAGACAGAAAGAGGCCAGTGGCCGCCATTTTGACTCCACCTCCCAGCATGAGGGGAAGCCGAGCTGACTGAAAATCACAGTGATGGTAGAGACGGGTATCTTTCACCCAGATGGGCCTGCAGCCATAGGCTTTAACCCCACCTCTAGCAGGAAGGAAGTAGGGGGTCCTGCATTAGCTTCTCCAGGTAACCTCAGGTACATTTGGCAGGCAAAGACTGAATAGTCAGAAGTCTACTGGGGCAACTGCGGTCATTTTGGACCTGCACGACATAGATTGCTGCCCATACTCACAGCTCCATCCCTGCCCTAGGCAGGGGAGAAAGGGGCTTGAAGTTTCATCAGTCTTTATGGCAACTACAGTCTAGGCCTCCATGACTTGGATTCCTACATATGGCTGTGTTTCTGTCCCTACCCCTGGCAAAGGACAGTGTTGGGAGAAGCCTCACTGGTCCCTGGGGAAATGAAGGCAGCTTGAGCCTCCACATCTTACAGCATCAACTACGTGCTTGCCTCCTACTACATAACCAGCAAGGAAGAAAGGGCAAGAAAGCCCTAAACTAAAGAGAGAAACTGAACCCAGAATAAATACATCTAGTAAGCCAGATGCCAAGACACCAACAAAAAATTACAGTCCATTCCAAGAAACAGGAAGATATGGCCCAGTTAAAGGAAGAAGATAAGTCTCCAGATGCCATAAAGGAGTTGAGATAACTAATCATAGATGTTCAAACAAATCTCCTTAATAAATTCAATGAGATGGCTAAAGAGATTAAGGATATGAAGAATACATTGGATGAGCACAAAGAAGAATTTGAAAGCATACATAGAAAAATAGCAGATGTTATGGGAATGAAAGGAACAATAAATGAAATTAAAAATACACTGGAATCATATAATAGCAGATTTGAGGAGGCAGAAAAAAGGATTGGTGAGCTTGAAGAAATGGTCTCTGAAAGCAAACATACAAAACAACAGATGGAGAAAAGAATGGAAAAAAATTGAACAAAGTCTCAGGGAAATAAATGACAGCAACAGACACGCAAACATATGTGTCATGGGTGTCCCAGAAGGAGAAGAGGAGAGAAAGGTGTCAGAAGGAATATTTGAAGAAATAATGGTGGAAAATTTCCCAACCCTAAGGAAGGACATGGATATCGATGTCCAAGAAGCACAATGTACTCCCATCTGAATAAATCTGAATAGAACAACTCCAAGACACATACTTATCAGAATGTCAAATGCCAAAGACAAAGAGAGAATTCTGAGAGCAACAAGAGAAAAGCAATGCATAGCATGTAAGGGATACCCAATAAGATTAAGTGCCGATTTCTTATCAGAAACCATGGAGGCAAGAAGACAGTGGTATGATATATTTAAAATACTGCAAGAGAAAAACTTCCAGCCAAGAAGCTTATATCCAGCAAGATTGTCTCTCAAAAATGAAGGCGAGTTTAGAATATTCATAGCTAAACAGAAACTGAAAGAGTTTGCAACCAAGAGATCGGCTTTTCAGGAAATACTAAAGGGTGTGCTACAGCCTGAAAAGAAAAAACAGGTGAAAGAGGCTTGGAAGAGAGTCTAGAAATGAAGATTATATCAGTAAAAGTAACTAAAAGTGTCAAAAGAGTAATGAAAATAAGATATGACAGATAAAACCCAAATATTTAGGAATAAAATTAACCAATTAGGAAAAGCACTTGTATTCAGAAAACTACAACTCATTGTTAAAAGAAATAAAAAAAAGATCTAAATAATTGGAAGAACATTCCATGCTCATTGATTGGAAGACTAAATATCATTAAGATGTCAAATCTATTCAAATTGATATACAGATTCAATGCAATCCCAATAAAAATTCCACCAGCATTTTTTAAATAAATGGAAAATATGATTATCAAATTTATTTGGAAGGGTAAAGGGTCCTTAATAGCCAGAAACATCTTAAAAAGGAAAAGCGAAGTTGGAGGTCTCTCACTTCTGGACTTTAAATCATATTACCTAGCTACAGTGGTAAAAAACAGCATGGTACTGACATAAAGACAGACACATAGACCAATGGAACTAAGATGATGGTTCAGAAACAGACCCTCACATCTATGGCCAAGTAATTTTTGACAAGCCTGTCAAACCTACCCAACTCAGGCAGAACAGTCCATTCAACAAATAGTGCTAGAAGAACTGGATATCCATACCCAAAAGAAGGAAAGAGGACCCCTATCTTACACTTTATATAAAAATTAACTCAAAATGGAACAAAAACGTAAATATAAAGCAAGAACCATAAAGCTTCTAGAAGAAAATGTAGGAAAAGATCTTCAAGACCTTGTGGTAGGTGGTGGATTCCCAAAGGAGATAAGAGGAGGACTGAGAAGGACTACTGATATTTAATGTATGTAGAAGTTTTAATTAATTTTACTGTAATAGTGTGGAAATGTAGAGTTGATGGTAACATATTATAGTGAGTAACAGCTGATTTATAAATGGGAAGGTGGGGGCCGGATGTGGCTCAAATGGTTGGGCGTCCATCTGCCATATGGAGGGACCTGGGTTCGATCCCCGGGACCTCCCAGTAAAATAAAAAATATATATATATAGAAGGTGCATGGGCTGCCAGGCTCTGTATGCTGGTGAGCCGCCAGGCCCCAGGAGCCATGCAGCAACATGATGACGTAAAAGGAGAGAGACAAGATGAGATGCTCCGAAAGGTCCGAAAACCAGGAGCGAGGTGGCACAGATGGCTAGAACACCTCTCTCCTACATCGGAGGTCTTCAGGATCGAATCCTGGTGAAGACTGGAGGAGGAGGATGAGAAGAGATGAAACAGACACAGAGAATTGCCCAGTGAATGGACACACACACACACACAAAAACAGCAAATGGGGAAGAGGGGGTTTAAAATGGATCAAGTAAATAAATAAATCTTAAAAAAAAAAAAATGAGAATGTGGCTGAAAAGGGTAGTCTAGGGATGTAAATGCCGATTGACAAGAAGCTAGAGAATAATCTAGGGTCTGAATAACATAGTAAACCCAGAGGTGGATGAGAATTGTGGTTGATGATAAAGATGCAAGAGTGTCCTTTGTGAGTTAGAGTGGATGTACATCACTATTGCAGGGTAGTGAGAATGTGGAGAAGCAAGCTAAAAATACAACTGGAGTGACCTATGGACTGTGGTTAATAATAATAATGTAATATCATGCATCTAAGTCAAAGATATACTGTATTGATAATGGAGGAGTATGGAAAATGTGTGCCAAATGTACACTATGGACCTGGTAATAATCTGATGATATTATCTCATAATATGTAACAAATTTTCCACCACGGTGTGGTGTGTTGATAGAGGGGTGTTTATGGGAATTCTGCACATGTGCATGATTGTTTTGTAAGTTTAAATCTTCCGGCACAAAAATATATTTAAAAAATAATAATAGGGTAGGTTGGGGGGAAAATATACCAAATGTAAGATACTTTGGTTAGTAGTAATATTTTGAGGATGCTCTTTAATCATTAAATGTTTTTAAATGTTAAAAACATTTCACAACAATGCAAGGTATTGGTGGTAGGGTGAGGTATGAGACCCCTGTTTGATGTTATGTATGTTTGTTTTGTAAGTTCACAACTATTACTATACATTTATTGTTTATGTATGTTTATGTATGATGATATACTTCAATATATGAAAAAAAAGAAATCAGAAGGGGTTAACTTAAGAACACAGAAGTGGTTGTTTAGTAACAAAAGGAACTTCTATTGGTCAATTAAATTATACCACTTCTTTGTAATCACATTTAAATGAATTTAAATATAACTATGGAATGTTATAAGTAGAAGGAATCTCGCAGATTGTGCAGCCTCTTACCTCTCATTTGATAAGAGAAGAAAGGGAGACCTAAAGCAGGATGGCCAAATTTACAAAAAAAATTTTTTAAAGGAAGAACAAGAAAAAATTTAAATACAGGATGCATAATACATACTTATACTAAAAAATTATTTGTTGTTTATCTGAAATTCAAATTTAACTGGGGGTCTTGTATTTTATCTGGCAACTCTAGCCCAGAAATATCTGCTTTCATATAAATGTATGTGCCTAGAAATGACCTTGAGATCACTTAGGATGGGATATGAAAATAATTAAATATAAAGACCATGTATATGGAAAAGGCAAGTATGCACAGAAATCAGAATAATGCTGCCATGAACTGGAGTTGGGCTTGATGAGGCTTTTGTGTTGTTTCAAAGAGGAAGTCAACCAGTGCCAAACAATCAGGGAACTAAAATAATCTCAACAAAATGTCTTTGTTTTCTTTCATAGTGGTGTAATGCATATGTTATTTTCTAATTCTATAGGCTTCTAATTCTTGAAAACTTTGAAGATGCCCTCTTAAGTATAACAGGAGATAGTCCTTACATTCCTTACTTGGCATGTATAAAGAACATCACTGACAGTGTGGCCAGGGGATCCCAAGGTAATGCCTTCTTAATAGTCAAAACATTGTTTATGATTTCTAATTCTGCTCTAAAGCAGTAAGTCTTTCAAGGTGGCTTAAAAAAGAGAGAAACTGGGGAAAAATCTTCGTTTCCATATGCATCAGTTTGAGTTTGATGACGATATATGAAAGGAATATTTAATCATATTATTGTATTGTTATTTCTCCTGCTGCAGCTAGTACCATCACTGTCACCTAAACAAACTTTCCAGGTATCCAGAGTCATTAAAGGCTGACATATCCCTTCATAAGACTTTTCTATGCCCCGCATAACCTTAGGTGTCAATTAGTAATGAAGAATGATAATACAGCGTTCCAAAAGCAGACGTAAATTACATAAACAAAGGAAGACTATTTTTACTTCGTATCCTCACACCCTTTATTGTCAATTTTCTGCTTATATAGGTGACCATGAAGATTGCATTTAATCAAATGTTTCCTTTTTCTTTTGTTTTAAGAGAAAATATCTACTTTCTCATTTTCTAGGAGATGCACATCCTTTCTCTACACCAAAATAGCTTTTTTTGAGCCTTAATGGCAAATGGCAAATATTTAAGCCTAGACTCTGCTTATCAGGCATGAATTTAATCAAGGTTAGAAGGTTGTATTTTTGTCAAAGTGATTATACAACCTATTCTCCCCAAAACATTTCAAATTAATAGTATATCCAAAAGTGCAGAAATAAAACATATTCGGTTTCTGAAGAGCCAAAAATGTATAGCCCCATTGCTAGAAATATTTTTATCTCTAAGCAGAATAGATCTGAATATTTAAAAATAATGAACTCTGTAGTCTCCATGGTTCACAGAAAGGTTAAATTTCCACTCGTTTTATATTTAGATTGAACTAGGCTATTATCTTAGTAAAAACTTAGTAATAAATCAGGATAAAGGTATATTTTCAAATGGATTTCCTAAATGACCTTGTGATTCACATAAGTAACTTCCCCCCCCCCACCCCTTTTACAGAAAACCTAAGACTCCTGCAGTCCACAATTCAATTTAAAAAATCTTTTCTTCGAAATGGTTCCTTTGAGGATTACCTCCCTCCAGTTCCTGAGGTCCTGAAATCAAAAGTAAGCCATGAAAGAAAAAAATAAACCTTAATGTATTCTGTAATACTTTGGCAAGATACAGTTTGTTTTTCAGTTTTTTTAATAAATAGTGGTCCTATTTTGACTCTAGATTAATGCTAGGGAAAGGCTTTGAAAGTGTTCTGGGGCTGTATTCTGGTGTTTTGTTTTTATTCTTGGCGATCTCTGTAAGAAGTGACACATGAGAGTGGAATTACATTGTGCACATATATAAAAGAATGGCTAATAATTAGTTATCTCATTAAGCTTGATAATTTTAAAAACGTTTCATAATATGATGCCTCATTTGAAATCTTCTTAGTTGTTAAATCTATAAAACTGGATTTTGAGAGCTGATGTTTTAGACTTCACAGTGTACAAAAATCTCAGTAGTTGACTTGCCCTATTTTTGTTATTGTCATCAGAAACAGGAACTATTATATCATATTAAAGTGTATGAAATTGAAGGAAGGAGAAAAAAAAACCTCCTAAAATTTAAAACTCTGAAGTTGGCCTGAATTGGTTCATGTTTATTTACCTGTCTATTATTCCTTGTTTAGCTCGTATGTATATCATAAAATTTACTTCATCTCTTAAATAAGTATATTAAATTTTGAAAGAAGCTTTCCTAGTAAGAACAACAGTTTAATTGGATTTATGTAGCCAGAGACAAAGTAAAATTAGAACTGGTTATTCAGGACCAGCAAGATGACTTGCTGTATAGTCAACATGGTATAATTAAGCAGGCATGCAAACCACTATGTCCATGTATATTACAAATAAATATGCTAGTTAGATCACCTACATTTAAGTTCTAGTCTTCTACAAGAATTAAAATTTCTAATGTTCCTAATATAGCACTATCTTAATTTGTTTGTGCAAATGAGAAAGATATCACACTTCCATCTGGAAAATTCTTACTCATCCTTCAAGGACAAGTCACTCCTATAAAAACAGGGTGTCCCCTTTCTCTCTGTTTCCCACCCTAGCTAATGACTTTGTAATCTGCTTATCTATAATATTTTCCATTTATTTATTCCATCCATCATCTGTGACCCCATAACACTAAACTCAAAATGCTTATTATCAATCCAGTGGAGGAGATGGAAGAACAGACCAACAATTACAATACAGTGTGATAAACGTGGTGGTGTGTGGATGGGCATGATTCAGTGCATGGAGGTGTGGTACCTAACTCAGATTGCAGAGGATGGAGGTGGAGAGAAGAAACTTCATGGAGGGGATAAAGCTTAACTGAGTCTTGTAGGCTGTGTAGGATTAGATAGGAGTTGTACATTCCAGGCATAGGGACCTGCATTTATAAGAAGTTAGAAGCATGAACCAGAGTGGCAGGTAGAAGTTACCTAGAGTCATGCATCCAGCTGAAGCAGAGGGTGTTTGTGAGTCAGACAGCAGGGGGAGGCTCGGCCCAGATCCCAAGGCCTCTTTATGCTTAGTCGAGGAGTTTGAATTTGATCCTGAAAGTTGTGAATTTGAAGAAGGATAAACTTGCATTTTAGGAAGCGATCTCTATAGAATTAAGGAGGATAGATTGGAGGGTAGCCAAGTAAGCTATTTTTGTGTGTGTGTGCAGTAATCTAAGCAAGAAACAATGAGGGCTTGAGCTGTGTCATGGCAGAGAACAGAAGGAAGACACGGCTTCAGGAGCGATTTAGGAGGTTGAATTGACACACTAAGGCACCCAGTGAGGGAGTGTAGTCTCTGATGATAGTTAGATTTCTGGCTTTTGGAACTTATTACCTCAGATACAATTTGTTGTAATATGTTCAGTCTACTTCCCTCACTAGAGGGCAAACTGAAGAAATCATGTCTTCTTCATCCTGGTAGCCCTAAATATTACCACATAGGCAGGAGCTTACGGCTTGGCTCAGGAGTGTATGAACAAAGAGGGTGTTAAAGGACAGCACTGGCAATGCCCTCGTGTTACCT
>JAQZBX010023064.1:0-31103 GCA_029593785.1 Cabassous unicinctus | reverse complement strand
CCCTGGACTCAAAATCCAAAAACAATAAGAAAAAAATTAGTAAATTTGACTCCATAAGAATTGTCTGTTGTATAGCAAAAAACATTTAAGTACAATAAAACATAAGCAGAAAAAATATTATATATATATATTATATATATATAACTTGCAACTTATATACTAAAGGTAGAAAATTTATATTCCTAATATAAAAAAGCTTCTAAAAATAGAGAACAAAAATGTCAAAAACAAGCCAGAAATATGAAGAGAAGTTTTTGTCAAAGAAAATGTACACGGCTCTTTACCACTTGAAAAGATGATCAATCTCAGTCATTATGAAAGAAATGCTAATTAATTATACTAACTATGCCATCATTTGCCTATCAAATTGAAAAAAATCTCACAATATAGTTTGTTTGTTTGTTTGTTTTGTCAAGGCACTCTCATATATTGCTAATGAGAAATTAAATGGTACAGCCCCTTAAATCTAATCCATTCCTGTGGATGTGGACCTATTTTAAATAGAATCTTTTTTATAACAAATCTATTTTATTGATACATATTAATAAAGCATACAATTCATCTAAAGTGTGCAAAGTATACAATCAATGATATTTGGTATAATCACATAGTTGTGCATTCATCACTTCAATCATTATTAGAGCATTTTCATTATTTCAATAATAATAATTATTATTATAAACAAAAAAGTCAAACAAACAAGAAAATTCTTCACCTCTCAATCTCTCTCTGTTTCTCCTGCTGTACATAGCTGCTATTTCTGGCTATTCTTGCACAATTATTTATTTATTTATTTATTTAGCAGTTCTACTGAGATATATTCACATATATACAACCTATCTAAAGTGTGTAATCAATGGTTTTTAGTATAATCACAATGTTGTGTATTCATCATCACAAAAAAATTTTTGTAAATAGGATCCTTTGATGAAGCCACTTCAATTAAGGTGTGACCTACCTCATTCTGGATGGAACTTAATACTATTACTAGGAAGGGAATGAAAAATGAGAGAGAAAGCCATGGAAGCAGGACATAGAATGCAACAAAACCCAGAAGAGAAAGGAGAGACCAGCAGACACTACAATATGCCTTGCCATGTGGCAGAGAAGCAAAGGATCACTGGCAGCCAGTCTTCAAGAAAAAAATATTTCCTTGATGATGCCTTGACCTTGACCTTGACCTTGACATTTTCCTGGACCCTATCTGTAAGCAAATAAATTCCCAGTGCTTAGCCAAACCACTTCATGGTATTTCTTTAAGCATTCTAGAAAACTAAAACAGTGCCTAAGAAAAAATTATATTACCAAAAAACATTTTACTTGTTCAGATGGAATTAAACCAGATCACCAAACAAATCACAGACTATAATTGCAACATTTTCTAAAAAATATGGTGTTATACAATATGAAAAGAAAACAAACCATTCAGACAGAATCTGGATGGGGATCTGATTATAGCTCTATATCAAGAAACATTTAAAAATGCCCCCACATTAAATCATGTTCCAAGAAACAAAATGTAAAAGCAATATCTTTCGTTAAAGATAGAAATAAATCCAGTAACTTAAGACAATGCTTAGATGTATAAAATGTGCTATTGGCAATAGAAGAGTGCCCTAAGCTCAAGGGATGACACTTGGTGGATGAGATATGGCTGCAGACTGAGGCTTTGCTCTCTGAGAGGTAAGCTTTAAAGTTTCCATGATGAGCTTTCTATCTGGAGTCTAGAACATGCTATTCCATCCCAGATCTTCATATCCACTACAGCCAATATAAAACTAAGTCCTGAAATTAGATAACATTTCAGATCTAATAGTTATTTTGCTCTACCATAAACCTGTTAAACTAGAGTTCACAAAAGAAATGTGCTGGCCATGAAGCCTCTCTAATCCTATTGCTTCACATTTCAGTAGAATTTCTTCAACTACCTTGATAATTTAGTCCTACTCATTAATAATAATAACAGCCAACGTGTACCTCCAAAAATAGTAGTTCTTTGCAAATAACTAATTAATTTAATTTTCTTAAAGCTGCATTTAGAAGTTTTGTGGAAATTTCTAGCTATACTCAAAACAAATCCAGACCTTACTGATTTGGATTATAATATTAGATTCCAGAGATTTAGATCCTGCTGGAGATTAAATCAGATCACTCAATTGCCTCAACTTTCTGTCACCTCTCTTAGGCTTGCTTTCCATTTTTCATTTTAAATGATTCCTTTTATATATATTAGAGTAAAGTAGAGGCATTAAAGAAGGAAGAGATTAGAGAAGGGGAATTTTCACATTTTGCACTTAATTTTGTTTGTTATCACACAAATCTCTTTGTGACTCTCTGGGTTACTGAGGTCTTTAAAGGCAGTGATGTCTATGGGTATGTATTGGCATAACTGCAATAACCCACCTAAACCCTCCTTCCTCTTCTTTGTTGACAGTCTCTTCTGTCCCTATCACCATAGCACCATAAGTAGTTAAGTAAACTATATAGTTCAGTAAACTATGATACATCAACTCAATAGAATATTATGTATCCTTAAAAAAAAAAAAAGTAGTGTTACAAGGGAGGAAGCCAAGATGGCAGCAGAGTAAGGCGATCCTGGAGTCAGCTTATGTTACAGGGCAGTTAGTAATCACCCAGAGCTATCTAAAGCACCTGTCTGGGGGCCCCAGGAGACCGGGAGAGTATCCTGCAACATATTTGAAAGTATGGAAGAAGGAGACTGCCCATCTGCAGAGAGGATTCGTGAGTAGAACCTTCCACATGCAGAGGTAGGAAGCTATTCCGTGGCTGGAGTTGGAAGCCTCCATTTCCCAAAAAACAGAGGAGGAAGACACGGTGTGGCACCGACTTCAGCTACTGATTAATAAATTCAGCAGGCTAAAGTATAATCCTAGAACAGCTAAACTTTGGGCCTGTCCAGGTCAGAAGGAGGCCAGAAGCCACCATTTTGATGCTGCCCCTGGCATGAGGGGTAGTGGGGCTAATTGAAAATCACAGTGCGGGTAAGGACTGGCTTCTTTCCACCCAGATTAGATTGCACCTAAACCCCAGCCCTACCTCCGGCAGGGAGGAAGATGGGGGCCCTGTACCACGTCACTGGGAAACTGCAAGACACGCTGGAGAGGCAGGTGTCCATCCTACTCTAGCGGTGCAAGCCATCTCAGGAGCTATTCCATGGCTGGTGTTAGAAGCTCCATTTCCCATAAATGGTGGAAACAGATGTCCACTGACCTCAGCTACTGATTAGTGGACTCTGCTGGCTAAAGTATAATCTTAGAAACAGCTAGGGTTTGAGCCTGTCCAAGTTGGAAAGAGTCTGGTAGCTGCCATTTTGACTCCACCCCAGGCATGAGGGGAAGCCTGGCTGACTGAAAATCCAGTGAAGTTAGGGACTGGCTTCTTTCTACCAAGATCGGACTGCAGCCCTAGTCTAGGCTCCAGCCCTACCTCCAGCAGAGAGGGAGCTGGCAGGACCTGCATCAGGCTCTCTAGGCAACTGCAAGCACTCTCTGCCAGCACAGACAGAATAGTTGGTCACCTGGGGCTGCATGCCAGCACCCCAACAGGATAGGAGAGGTGATGGGTATCCTCAGCCTTTCCGGGCAATGGCAGGAGTTTTCAGTCCACACGAACTGGTTTGTTGACTGCCTTTGAGTCCATCTTCACCTCTGTCCCCCCATAGGATAGGAGGGGGCCGGTGTTCCCCCAGCCTCTCAGGGCAACTGCAGGCACCTTTGGCCTGCACAAACCCAATCGTTGGACACCTGTGACTCCACCCCCATCCCCCATAGAACAAGAGACAGACTGTGTTTGCACAGCATCTCTGGGTAACTGCAGGTGCTTTTAGTCCACACTGGCTGGACTGGTGGGTACTTGTGGATCTACCCTCACCCTCCAATAGGAAAGGAGGGGGGTGGTGCTTCCACCGCCTTTCTGGGCAACAGCAGACACTTTCAGCCTGCATGGACTGGACTGTTGGATGCCTATGGATCCATCCCCATGCCCAATAGTATAGGAGGGGTCTGGTGTCTCCACAGCCTCTCCAAACAACAGTGGGTATTCTCGGCCTAAAGGAACTGAACTGTTGGATGCCCGTAGAACCAATTCCACCACCCAATAGGATAGGAGGGGGCTGGTGCTTCCTCAGTCTCTCTGGGCACTGGCAGGTACTTTCAGCCTACAGGACTGAACTTTTGGGTGATGGTGGTTTTGTTCTCACCCCCTAAAGGGCAGAAGATACATTATTCCCTCAGCCTCTCAGGGCAACTGCAGGTGTATTCAGCCCACACGGATTAGATTGTTGGGCACTCCAGAGGGTCTATTCCCACCCCTGGCAGGGAGGGCGTCTGGTGCTACATCAGTTTACCTGGACAACTGTCATCATTTTGGAGCCACACGGCATAGATTGCTACCTACAACTATAGCTCCATCCCTACCCAAGGTAGGGGAGGAAGGGGTGTGAAGCTTCATCAGTCTCTCCAGGCAACTACAGACAGTCTTGACTTGCCCAACTTGAATTATTATACATGGCTGCAGCTCTGTCCCTACCCTTAATAGAAGAGGAAGGTGGAAGAAGCTTCATCAATTTCTGGGGCAATGTGGGCAGCTTCAGTCTCTATAGCTTACAACACCAACTACATCCTTGACTCCTACTATACAACAAGCAAGGAGACAAAGACAAGAAGGCCCTAAACTAAAGGGAAAAACTGCACCCAGAATAAATACATCTGGCAAGCCAGATGTGAAAACATCAACAAAAAATTACAATCCATACCAAGAGACAGGAAGATATGGCCCAGTTAAAGGAATAAAATAAGCCTGCAGATGACATAAAGGGGTTGAGACAACTAATCATAGATGTTCAAACAAATCTCCTTACTAAATTCAATGAGATGGCTAAAGAGATTAAGGATATTAGGAAGACACTAGATGAGTACAAAGAAGAATTTGAAAGCATACATAGAAAAGTAACAGACCTTATGGGAATGAAAGGTGCAATAAATGAAATTTAAAAATACACTGGAGGCATATAACAACAAATTTGAGGAAGCAGAAGAAAGGATGAGTAAGCTTGAAGATATGGCCTCTGAAACTGGACATACAAAAATAGATGAAGAAAAGAATGGAAAAAATTGAATAGGGTCTCAGGGAAATAATGACAACAAGAGATGTGCAAACATGTGTCATGGGTCTCCCAGAAGGAGAAGAGAAGGAAAAAGGGACAGAAGGAATATTTGAAGAAATAATGGTAGAAAATTTTGCAACCCTATTGAAGGACATAGATATCTATGTCCAAGAAGCACAACATACTCCCATCCAAATAAATCCAAATAGACTAACTACAAGACACTACTAATTAGAATGTCAAATGCCAAAGACAAAGAGAGAATTCTGAGAGCAGCAAAAGAAAAGCAATGCATAACATATAAGGGGTACCCAATAAGATTAAGTGCCAATTTCTCATCAGAAACCATGCAGGCAAGAAGGCAGTGGTATGATATATTAAAGATACCGCAAGAGAAAAACTGCCAGCCAAGAATTTTATATCTGGCAAGATTATCTTTCAAAATGAGGGTGAGATTAGAATATTCACAGATAAACAGAAACAGAGAGTTTATAATAAAAAGACCGGCTTTGCAGGAAATACTTAAGGGAGTGTTACAATCTTAAAATAAAAGACAGGAGAGAGAGGCTAGAAATAATGACTGTATTAGTACCAGTAACTAAAAGTGTCAAAAATATATAATGACAGATAAAAACAAAGATCAAAATGGATGAAATAACAACTGCCTTTACCATAATAACATTGAATGTTAATGGATTAAACTCCCAAATCAAAAGACACAAACTGGTGGAACGGATAAGAAAATGTAAGCCATCTATACACTGTCAGCAAGAGACTCACCTTAGACCCAAGGACACCAATAGATTGAAAGTGAAAGGTTGGAAAAAGATATACCATGCATGCAGTAACCAAAAAAAAATGCTGGGGTAACTATATTTATATCAGATGATATAGACTTTAAAAGCAAAACTAACTATTATTAGAGACAAGGAAGGGCATTACATATTAATAAAAGGGATGATTCACCAGGAAGAAATAACAATCATAAATGTATATGCACCTAACCAGGATGCCCCAAGATACATGAGGCAAACACTAGCAAAACTGAAGGGAGAAATAGACATCTCTACAATAATAGTTGGAGACTTCAATACACCACTCTCAGCATTGGATAGAACATCTGGGTAAAGGATCAATAAAGAAACAGAGAGCTTGAATGATATGATAAATGGACTAAACCTAGTAGACATATACAAAAGATTGCACCCCAGAACAGCAGAATATACATTCTTTTCAAGTGCTCATGGATCTTTCTCCAGTATAGACCATATGTTGGGTCACAAAACAGATCTCAATAAATTCAACAAAATCGAATTATACAAAGCATTGTCTCTGATCATAATGGAATAAAGTTGGAAATCAACCAGCGACAGAAAAAGGGAAAATTCACATATACATGGAGATTAAACACATTCTTAAATATTCAGTAGGTCAAAGAAGAAATTTCAAGAGAAATCAGTAAATATCTCAAGACAAATGACAATGAGAATACAACATATCAGAACCTATGTGATACAGTGAAGGCAGTGTTGAGAGGAAAATTTATAGCCCTTAATACTTACATTAAAAAAAAAAAAAGAACTAAAATCAATGACCTAACTACACAGTTGGAGGAACTAGAAAAAGAACAGCAAACTAATTCCAAAGCAAGTAGAAAGAATGAAATAACAAAGATCAGAGCAGAAATAAATGAAATTGAGAACAAAAAAACAATAGAGAGAATTAACAAAACCAAAAGTTGGTTCTTCAAGAAGATTAACAAAATCAACAAACACTTAGCTAGATTGACTAAGAAAAAAAAGAGAAGATGCAGATAAATGAAATAAAAAATAAAAATGGGAACATTACTACTGACCCCACAGAAATAAGAGAGATCATAAGAGGATACTATGAACAACTTTATGCCAAAAAACTAGACAATGTAGATGAAATGGAAAAATTCCTAGGAACGTACAAACAACCTACACTGACCCTAAAAGAAATAGAAGACCTCAACAAACCAATCACAAGTAAAGAAATTAAAACAGTCATCAAACACCTCCCCAAAATGAAAAGCCTAGGACCAGACGGTTTCATGGGTAAGTTCTACCAAGCATTCAAAGAAGATTTAATACCAATCTTACTTAAGTTCTTCCAAAACAGTGAACAAGAAGGAGCACTACCGAACTCATTCTATGAAGCCAATATCATCCTAATACCAAAGCCAGATAAAGATATTAGGAAAAAAGAAAATTACAGTCCCATTTCTGTAATGAATAAAGTTACAAAAATACTCAATAAAATACTTGCTAATAGAATCCAACAACACATTAAAAGAATAATTCATCATGATCAAGTGGATTTTATACTATGCAATGGTGGTTCAACACAAGAAAATCAATCAACATAATACACCACATTAATAAATCAAAGAAGAAAAATCACATGATCTTATCATTTGACAAAATACAGCATCTTTTCTTGAAAAAAATACTACAAAAGATAGGAATTGAAGGAAATTTTCTCAACATGATAAAGACCATATATGAAAAACCCACGGCTAACATTGTACTCAATAGTGAAAGACTGAAAGCTTACCCATCGAGATCAGGGACAAGACAAGGATGCCCATTGTCCCCACTGTTGTTCAATATAGTGCTAGAGGTTCTAGCTATAGTAATCAGGCAAGAAAAAGAAATAAAAGGCATCCAAATCAGAAAGGAAGAAGTAAAACTTTCACTATTCACAGATGATATGAACTTATATCTAGAAATTCTCAAAAAATCTACAGCAAAGCTGCTAGAGCTAATAAACGATTTCAGCAGAGTATCAGGATACCAGGTCAACATGCAAAAATCAGTGGTGTTTCTATACATCAGTAATGCAGAATCTGAGGAGGAAGTCAGGAAAAAATTCCATTTACAATAGCAACCAAAAGAATCAAATATTTAGGAATAAACTTAACCAGGAACATAAAGTACTTGTATTCAGAAAACTATAAAGCATTGCTAAAAGAAATTTAAAAAGACCTAAATAATTGGGAGAACATTCCATGCTCATGGATTGGAAAACTAACATTAAGATGTCAATTCTACCCAAATTGATATACAGATTCAATGCAATCCCAATAAGAATTCCACCAGCATTTTTTGAACAAATGGAAAACACAATTATCAAATTTATCTGGAAGGGTAAGAGGCCCTGAATAGCCAGAAACATCTTAAAACAGAAAAGTGAAGTCTCACTTCCAGATTTTAAATCATATTACCTAGGGAAGCGGGTGTGGCTCAATGGATAGAGCTCCCATTTACCATATGGGAGGCCCCGGGTTCGCTTTCCAGGGCCTCCTTGTGAGGGCAGGCTGGCCGGCCCGCGCAGCGCGGTAGGCTGATGCAGCAAGACCTCACAGCAAGAAGCGGGTGTGGCTCAATCGATAGTGCCCCCGTTTACCATGCGGGAGGCCCCGGGTTCACTTCCCAGGGCCTCCTTGTGAGAGCAGGCCGGCCAGCACGGCGCGGTGGGCTGATGCAGCAGGACCTCACAGCAAGGGGGAGATAAGCGGACACCGAAGAGACACACAGCGAATGGATACAGTAAAACACAAGCAGCAAGGGGGGGATAAATAAATAAATAAACAAATCTTTAAAAAAATAAAAAATAAAAAATAAATAAATCATATTACCTAGTGGTATTAACAACATGGTATTGGCATAAAGATAGACACATAGACCAATAGAGGTGAATTGATGGTTCAGAAACAGACCCTCACATCTATGGCCAAGCAAGGTTTGACAAGCCTGTCAAACCCACCCAGCTAGGACAGAACAGTCTATTCAACAAATGGTGCTGGGAGAACTGGATATCCATAGCCAAAAGAAAGAAAGAAGACCCCTGTCTCTCACACCTTATACAAAAAGTAACACAAAATGGATCAAAGACCTAAATATAAAAGCAAGTACCATAAAGCTCCTAGAAGAAAATGTAGGGAAACATCTCCAAGACCTGGTGGTAGGTGGTGGATTCTTAAACCTTACACCAAAAACACTAGCGACAAAAGAAAACACGGGGAAACAGATGTGGCTCAAGCAATTGGGCTCCCATCTACCGTATATGAGGTCCAGGGTTTGATTCCTGGGGCCCCCTGGTAAAAAGGCAAGCTGGCCTGCCCAGCGAGCTGGCCCGTGCGGATAGCTGGCCCGCGTGGAGTGCTGGCCCACGTGGAGTGCTGACCTACATGGAGTGCTGGCCTGCACAGAAAGCTGGTACAGCAAGATGATGCAACAAAAAGAGACACAGAGGAAAGACTATAAGATGCAGCAGACCAGGCAGACCAGGGAGCTGAGGTGGTGCAAGAGATTGAGTGCCTCTCTCCCACTCTGGAAGGTCCCAGGATCAGTTTCCAGTGCCACCTAAAGAGAAAACAAGCAGACACAGAAGAACACAGAGAGCAGACAGCAAGTGCAAAAACAACGAGGGCTTGGGGAATAAATAAATAAATCTTTTTAAAAAATGGATAAATGGGACCTCCTCAAACTTAAACACTTCTGTGATTCAAAGGTTTCATCAAGAAGGTGAAAAGGCAGCCCACTCAATTGAAGAAAATATTTGGAAACCACATATCTGATAAGTGTTTGCTTTCCCTTCTATATAAAGAGATCATGCAACTCAACAATAAAAGAGCAAGCAATCCAATTTAAAAGTGGGCAAAAGGTTTAATATCTCCAAAGAGGAAGTACAAATGGCCAAAAAGCACATGAAAAATTTTTCCATATCACTAGCTATTAGGGAAATGCAAATTAAAACAACAATGAGATATCATCTAACATTGCATAGAATGGCCGTTATTAAAAAAACAGACAACAATAAGTGCTGGAGAGGATGTGGAGAATTAGGAACACTCCTTCACTGTTGGTGGGATTGTAAAATGGAGCAGACTCTGTGGAAGACAGTTTGGCAGCTCCTCAGAAAACTGCATATAGAACTGCCATATGATCCAGCAATTCCTCTACTAGGAATACATCCAGAAGAACTAAAAACTATGACATGAACAGACATCTGCACCCCAATGTTCATAGCAGCATTATTCACAATTGCAAAAAGATGGAAACAACCCAAATGTTCATCAACCAATGAATGAATAAACAAAATGTGGTATATACTTACGATGGAATACTATGCTGCAGTAAGAAGAAATGAAATTGGGACACATGATAACATGGATGAATCTTAAAGACATTATGCGAAGTGAAGTAAGCCAGACACAAAAGGACAAATATTGCATGGCCTCATTAATATGAACTAAATACGAAGAATAAACACATGGAGTTAAAACCTAGAGTATAGGTTATTAGGAGAGAAGAGGAGGGTTGAGAAGAACTACTGATGCTTAATGTATGTAGAAGTTTTAATTAACTTGACTGTAAAAGTGTGGAAATGGATAGAGTTTATGGTAACACATTATAGTGAATAGCAACTGGTTTATAAATGGGATTGTGGCTGAAAAGGGTAATCTGGGGAAGTAAATGTCATTTGAAAGAAAGCTAAAGTATAATCTAAATAACACAGTGAATCCCGAGGTGGATTAAAATTGTGGTTAAGGGTACAAATGCAAAAGTGTTCTTCTGTGAACAGAGCAGATGTACATTACTATCACAGGGTGGTAGGAATGTGGAGAAGCATGGGAAAACTACAACTGGAGTGACCTATAGACTGTGGTTAACAGCAATACTATAATATTCTTACGTCAATGCCAAAGATGTACTGTGTTGATAATGGAGGTATATGGAAAAAGTGTGCCAAATGTATGCTATGGACCGTGGTTGGTGGTAATAGTCTGATGATATTACCTCATAATCTGTAACAAATGTTCCACCATGGTGTGGTATGTTGGTGAAAGGGTGTTGTATGGAAATTCTACACATGTGTATGATTGTTTTGCAAGTTCACAAACTCTGTAATAAAAATATATTTTTTAAAAATAGGGTGGGTTGGGGGAAAAATATACCAAATGTAAGATAGGGACTACAGTTAGTAGTAATATTCTGATAATGCTCTTGCATAGTTTGTAGCAAATGTTTCACAACAATGCAAAGTGTTGGTGGAGGGGTGATGTATGAGGCCCTTGTATGATGCTATGTATGTTTATTTTGTAAGTTCACAATCTTTACTATACACTTATTGTTTATCCATGTTCATGTATGAATGATATACTTCAATAAAAAAATATATTTTAAAAAATAGTGTTAAAAACACTTTGCTGAACCAGGAGAAAGGGCTTGATAAACTAAATGGAAAAGGAAGACTTACTTTTAAGCTTATTCGGAGAAAAAATGATAGAAGTAAGTTATCTAAGTGCTAACTTTGTATAACAATGGGTGAATTATTCCTTGCCTTGTAATGTTCATAAAATGATTCATCTTTGGAAATATATATTGATAATAAGCTTGATAAAAAAGAATGCTGTCTTATTCCAGATTCTTGAAGAGTATCGTTTAAGTAAAGCATTAGTCACTTTAAGGTGGTGGACAGGGGAGATCACACAATACAAGCACAAATGTAGATATGAAAGTTCATGAGCAACTTGATAAAAGTATTGTCACGGGAATTAGGACATGATAATGAAGACCTTTTGGAATTCATAAATAATGCCCTCTTGGCAGATGTCAACTCTGTCCCTAGTTTGACTGATTGTTAAAGCATAAGACTGACCTACTCCAGAATATCTGCATTCCAAACATTTGACACTGAAATTAATCATGAACTGACTGTAGATCAATGCCTTCAAAACACTCGGATGAAAGAAATAATGTTTATTAAAGATAGCCTGAGAACATGCAGCCTATACTTTCCTCTTATATAATCTTTCCCCGGTTTAAGCCTGAAAAATAAGCTTTAAAATTGGACATTATATTTTCCACCCTTCTAACTCCATCTATCCCTACACCCTCCCTCCTGCCCAACAGAATCGCAGTTACTGAATTGCCCTTGAATTAAATGTAGTGAATCCATCAGCCTATAATGAAAGATGTACTATGCATTTCCAGTAAGGATATTGTTCTTTATGTGGCAGCATGCATGAGGACCCCATTAAAGAACTTTATCTCCAGTCTCAGTATCAGAAATTGTAATGGTTTTCCTCAACAACCAGTTTTGTTTGTACTTTATATTCCTGAATCTTTACCATGTTTTCCCCTGTCCGTGGTGCAAAATGCATAGGGGTTTGTGGCCTGTAGTTTGTTTCTGAGCCTGTCACCCAGCTCTATTTACTTTCTCACCTTGTTTTTCCATTACCTCTTATTTCTTGCTTATTTTCAATTACAAGCATTCCTAGTATATTGCAAGTTCAGTTCTAGACCACCACAATAAAGCAAATATTGCAATAAAGTGAATTTTTTGGTTTCCCAGTGCATACAAAAGTTATGTTTACACTATACTGTAGTCTATTAAGTGCAATAATAGCATTATGTCTAAAAAACAATGCACATACCATAATTTAAAAAATATTTTATTTCTAAAAAATGCTAACCATCATCTGGGCCTTTAGTAAGTCCTGATCTTTTTGCTGGTGGAAGGTTTTGCCTCAATGTTGACAGCTGCTAACTCTTCAGAGTGGTGGTTGCTGAAGATTGGGGTGCCTGTGGAAATTTCCTAAAATAAGACAACAATGAAGTTTGTTGCATCGATTGACTCCTCCTTTCATGAAATATTTCTCTGTAGCATGTGAAGCTGTTTGATTGCATTTTACCCACGGTAGAATTTCTTTCAAAACTGGAGTCAATCCTCTCAAACCCTGCTGCTGCTATATCAACTATTTTTATGTAACATTGTAAATCCTCTGTTGTCATTTTAACAATGTTCCACAGCATCTTCACCAGGAGTAGATTCTATCTCAAGAAACCACTTTGCTCATCCATAAAAAAAGAAACTCCTCATCCATTCAAGTTTTATCATGAGATTGCAGCAATTCAGTCACATCTTCAAGGCTCCTATTCTAATTCTAGTTCTCTTGCTATTTCCACCATATCTGCAATTACTTTCTCCGCTGAAGTCGTGAACCTTTCAAAGTCATCTATGAGGGTTGGAATCAACTTCTTCCAAACTGCTGTTAATGGTGATATTTTTACATCCTCCCATGAATTACTAATGCTCTTAATGGCATCTAGAATGGTGAATCTTTCCAGATGGTTTTCAATTTACTTTGCCCAGATCCATCAGATGAATCACTATCTATGGCAGCTGTTGCCTTAAGAAATGTATTTCTTAAATAATAAGACTTGAAAGTCAAAAGTATTCCTTGATCCATGGGTTGAAGAATGAATGTTGTGTTAACAGGCATAAAAACAACGTTAATCTTGTACATCTCTATCAGAGTTCTTAGGTGACAAGGTGCGTTGTCAATGAGTGGTCTTATTTTGAAAAGAATTCTGAGGAGTATGTTTCAACACTGGGCTTAACATATTCAGGAAACCATGTTGTAAACAGATATGCTACCATCCAGGCTTTGTTGTTCCACTTAGAGAGCACAGGCAGAATAAATTTAACATAATTCTTAAGGGCCCTAGAATTTTTAGAATGGTAAATAAGCATTGGCTTCAACTTAAAGTCACCAGCTGCATTAGACCCTGACAAGAGAGTCAGCCTACCCTTTAAGATTTTGAAGCCAGGCATTGACTTCTTTCTAGCTATGAAAGTCCTAGATGGCATCTTCTTCCAATATAAGGTTGTTTCATCTACATTGAAAATCAGTTGTTAGTGTAACCACCTTCGTCAATTATCTGAGCTAGATCTTCTGCATAACTTATTGCAGCTTCTACATCAGCACTGTGTGTGTGTGTGTGTGTGTGTGTGTGTGTGTGTGTGTGTGTGTAGAAGGCCTAAAAAACTAGAAAGACATTACCACCAAAGAACTATCTCCCTCTAGAACTTTCTTCACTAGCCATAGATGATTCTTCTCTTCTTTCCTTACCCCCCCATGCTGACTATTTGACAAAAAAGGGAAAAAAGTTGAGGGTGGGCAAACAAAGGGAGGGGGTGAGGGAAGAAGGAAGGGGAAAAAATAGGAGAATCTGACTGTCCCACCAGAACAGAGGAATGCACATAATAACCATCAGTCTGAACAGACTATCCATTGAGAGTATTATATAATGTTCACATGAATGTAGTCAGTCTTCTCAGATATCACTGACTGCAAGGCTGCTGAACCTGAGTGACTGGCAGCTTGTTAGATATGCATTGTGCTTTCCTATCTGGAAAATAAAGACGCACCATCTTAGAAAGATAACAGCCTTAAGAAATCATCGGCCCTAAGGCTAACAAAATAGAAAACGTGGCTATGGGATCTAGCATGCAGGAAGCTACATAAGATGTCTACCAATCACTCCCACATGGCTCTTGAACCCATGCATTCATTCTTTTGTGCATGGTGCACTTGATGACACAGGCGACTTCCCATTGTTGTTTGTTCCCCCTTGATAGAAAATTTTTGAATCTGTGATGAACTCTGCTTTTTTTTCTCTTCATCTCAGCCTTCTCCCCAACTTTATGGAGAATAAAAAAGCAAGTATTGACCCCTAAGATCTTTGTCCAGGCAGTCTTTCCTTGACCTACTACATTTGTTTCATTCTTCCCCTTATCAAACACCACCTCAGCCATCTTCCCAGGTCTCTGTCCCTGAGACAGGCAGCACATTGTTCGGAAATGTTTGCTTTAGCATTTGCAGGCACTGTGCTGGGATGAGGTATCAGATGACAGACTTTCATCTGGATATAATTTATTTATTATATCAGTACTTTATATTAAAGAAAGTGCACCAGTGTGAAAATTGAAGGGGAAACATATTTTGGCTAAGGGATAACCTGGAAATTATTAAAGTCAAAAGCTTCTGGGTTAAAGGGTAGCAGCTTCATGTTATTAGAATAATACGTTAATGTTTAAGTCGTGTAACCTCTATGGGTATTTCAAACACCTGTGATGAAATGGTTTTCACACTATTACAATGATAACAAATAGCTAAGACTCATGGATTTAAGTTTTTAAATCTACTCATGTGACTGAATTTTATGATCCAATAAAACTTATCCTGACATAAATATGATAAAGATTCACAAAATACCACCCTAAATAGATTTTCTTTGCAACTCTCCTCTCTATTTTTACTGCAAATCCCACTTCAAGCTCCATCCCCTCCAACTCTTTCTCTCTTCAGGCTCTTCTTTATTTAGGTTTCATTTAATACAGCTGTTCCTGGGGAAGACCAGGATAAGGCTGACACTGGAGTAAACTAGAAAGCTCGTAAGCTGCCTAATAAGATGTTTTTTTCTGTTATTAAACTAAGGTTGACACCATTGTCTAAATTCTGTTCTTTGCCAAACAGTACCACAAAGAGTATACATCACCCCTCAACAAACAATAAATTATTTATATTCATTTATTTTTTTTAGTTTTAACACTCAATTTTGGGGTGGTTTGTTATGCAGCAAAAACTAACTGATACAGAAGGGAATTGCACACACGCACACTCACACATGCTTCTAAAGATATGACTCTCCCCCAAAATCATAAAATGCCAAGAAGAGTTCTCAAGACAGGGCCAAAGAGCTTTTTTCACCTATAACTGGTGGGACTATCTCAATTGATATTTTTGAGAGATGAGGTACATCAGATTACAACAATTCACATTTCTTATTTTAAAAACATATGTCAAATTTCTGAAATTCTTTCAATATACTAAATAGAACATGTGGAAAGAAAAATGAGACAGAGGCATTAACTTTGGGAAATTCTAAGAAACCAGAAATTACAATGAAATCTAAATTAAATGTATCCATACCCTCAAAAAGAAGTCAGCCAATTGATTAAAGGAGACACAAGTCTTTTTTTCTTCCCAAAAACATGTTATAATCATAGATGTAGAAAGACCTAGAAATCAATGATGCCCACTTGTAAGAACTTATATTCATTGAGGACAATCTGAAGGTAGTCCATTAAGAACATCTTCTATAAAATAGTCTATACATTACCCTTAAGACAAATTGAATCAACAGAGGGTGCATTTAGATGGCATTGTTTCGGTCCCTTTAGAATTACAGCATCAATTTCCAGTGAGATATTTTAAGAAATCACCATGTAAAAACTGTTAATATACATATCATAAACTTTTGAGAATATGGTTTGCCACACATCATTATGATATCCTAAGTGATAAAGTTCTATCAGCTCTCACTAACAGAATAGTTTGGTTTACCTGAACAACTTCTATAGTCATTTCCGCCAGTATGGCTCATGAAATGGATCATGCTTAGATTACCAGGAAGCTTAGAGTCAAATGTAAGGTCTATTTCTAGCAGTTATATAGGTTCTCAAAGTATGTTTTCTGCAAACCAATCTCTTCCTTATCTATTATTTGCCATTCATGATTTTTCTTTTATATATATTTCTTCAAATATGTATTTTGTATTTTATGCATATTTTACACCATTTTAAATTCTTTGTAGAGTGGTATGGGGGGAAAGTGCATAAATAAATAAATATCTCATCCAAACCTGCTATTTTAAGGTGGAAAACTGAGATCTAGAATAGTGATTTGCTTAAGGTCATGCAGTCAAGTGTGGCAGAGACAATAGAAATTCCGTTTCTTCTCACTCAGTCCAGTGTTCCTTCTCCACCATAAAACCACATCTCTGAGCAATGAAGGAGGAAGAAAATTCATTCAAAAGGAAAACTCTCCCCTTGATACATATAGCACAGTGTTTCTCAACAGGGATTTTATTGACATTTGGGAAAAGACAAGTCTTCACTGTGCCAAACTGTTCCTACATTGAGAAATGTTCAGTACTTCGGATCCCTGCCCACTAAATGCCACCAGTGCCTCCCAGTCATTGTATTAGTAACAATAACAAAAAGCTCACTTCTATTTCCCAGTTTTCCCCCTCCCCCCACCAGATTTTTTGGGTTTTATTTTTTGTTGTTATTTCAAAAGAAAAGGTAAATAAGTAGAAGAAGTAGAAAATACTGCCTTGCCCTGCTCAAATATTGAATCTTTGGGGAAAAATAAAGGTCAGGGTATAATATATATTCATTTAACAGCTGACACCAAAATTTCTCTTAGGGGGATGTAGTACATATTTGTTTTTAAATGACTGCAATAATTTCCCTCTCTATCCCAAGCCCTGGGACATTCCCTCCCACACTGGCTTCAGGCTTGGCCATGTGAATACTTTTGGCCAAAGAGACATTAACAAATATGACATAAGCAGAGGCTTGAGAACTTACTTATCCATTGTAGCACTTAGGAACTGTGATACCACCATGTTAAGAAATTCAGGCTAGCTGCCTACAGGATGAGAGACTTCATAGAACAGATTCATGCTGCTCCAGTCTAAACCCTGCTCCCTGCCAAAACCCTGCAAAGAAAGAAAAATTCTGCCAACTCCTAATAAGGGAGGACTTCCCAGATGGTTCACTCACCAGCCAATCTCCCTCTGCCGACAGATTCATGTAAGAGCTAAGGAGAGGTCAGACATGCCAACTATTCTAGAAGAACAATCCAGAGAATAGTGAACAGTATAAAAAAGATTTTGTTTTAAGCCACTCAATTTTGGGGTGGCTTGTTATGCAGCAAAAAATAACTTATAGAGAAGGGAGTTGGCTTTGTTTAAGGACATAACTTGAACACCTAAAAGTTCTGACGATAATCCACAAACTGAACTATTTTGGTGGAATCAGAAGCTCAAATTCAAAGGTTATCTTGAGACCATAACTTCTCTCTGTTCCTATAAGAATTGCAAACATTGGGGGAAGAGGGAAATAGAAGTTTGAGCCAATCTTATCTAGTTCTTGAAGGCAGGCAGTCTCTAGCTGATATCTTGGGGACTAAATATAGATATGAAAATATATAGAAAGATAATTAGGTTATATATAGATGTTTATGTAAATGTAGATATTTATATCTCTATTGCCAAGTAATTTGTTATAGTTAACATGAAATTATATTGAAAACCTTATATGTTGTTTCTAAATAAGGTAACTCTTAGCAAATTCATCAATCAGAATGATTTTTATTATTCTTTCATAAAAACTAATTTATGGAGGTTAATCTTTATGCCAATTTGATTAAAGTTTGTGTACAATTGAGTTCTGCTGCTTTGAGAACTCACCTTCAAACATGTGAGCCATTATGATGGCTTGGAGTTATATACCCGAGAAAACCATGTTCTTAACCTTAATCTATTCCTGTGGGTGTGAACATATTGTATATAGAACCCTTTGATGAAGTTACTTCAGTTAAGGCATGCCCCACCTCATTCAGGATGGGTCTTAATCCTATTACTGGAGGCCTTACAGAGAACTCCACAGAGAACCCACCAGGAGCAGCCAGAAGTAGAAGTCAACAGGACTAGGAGGAGAAAGAAGACATTGCCATGTGACAGAAAAGCCAACGAACCCAAAGACTGCCAGACAGTGACCCCAAGAGAAAGCAAGTCTTCTAGCTTCTGAAACCGTGAGCCAACAAATTCTTCTTGTTAAGCCAACCCATTGTATAGTATTTGTTTTAACAGCCATGTTTGCACACCTAGTTCCTGGTGTGAGCACTAGCCCAGTCCTTATTTGGACATATCTCTAACATCACCCTTTTATCTTCTGTTTGCCTCCTCTCCAAGTCTTATCCAACAAACTCCTCAATCAGAGCTTTCTCTTCCTCCTTTGGCTCTTGACCTTGACTAGCTTTTTACCCTCAGCTCACCATGAAAGCCTCTTCCCCCTTTACACTTCAAACTGCTCCCATGGGGTTCTCTACTTAGGAACAACCCTGACCCTGATCACCTATTCCTAGATCATCTCTAAAGTACTACAATAAATATTGGTCCTTACTCTAAGCTCTAAAACCCAGTGTTCAGTTAACATATATTAGTGAACTTCAAATACATATCACCTTTCATCCAAAGTTAGTAATAACTACTATCAATCATGAGTCACATTTAAATATCTAAATGACTAGAGTTGACAATATATGAACATGGTCCAAAATGTTATTCTCTTGTCCAAGCAAAATCCAAGTTTATCTTTATCTGTGATATGTTCATAAATGCTGACTGTAACCACATCTGTAAGCTCTGGAAGATTGTATTTTCTAAAATGGCTGCAAGAGTATCTCCTGTCCTACTCATACTTATAGAACTCTAATCCCCTGCCCTTGAATCTGGGAGAATTTTTTTTTTTTTTTACTTATTTGCAATAAATAAAATGTGATGGATGTGATGCTGTATAACTTCCAAGGCTAGGTCAGTAAAGGCATAATAGCTTCCATCTTGCATGCTGCAACAGTCAGTCACATTGGAGCCCTGAGCTACCAGGTAAGCAGTCCAACTGACCTGAAGCTACCATGCCATGAGAAAACCCAAACCAGCCTATACAGAGAAACTACATGAATGCTGGTTCAGAGAAACTCATTATATAGAAAATGATATAGCATTGTCCCTGATAGTGTATGCTTTCAACCAGAATCTGGCATTTGCAGGGACAAGATTCAGGGCCCAGAGAGGAAAACATCAAAGTCTAAGCAGATTCAAAGGTCAAGTCTTTGAAGAGCAGCTGAGCCTCTTTAGCCAAGTCCAAAGAGGTTGTACATAATTCAAAGAGCAAACACGCCCAGCATTGTAGACAAGGTGAGCATGTAAAATAAAAGATGGATGCAAGAACAATAGGGAAAGGGCCTGAGTGGAAAACCAAAGGCACAATCAAAATTAAAAAGGTGTGAGGCTCACCAAGAATTATAGGAAAAAGTAGACATAACAACAAAGACTTTGAATGTCAACTGAGGAGTTTTGATTTTATCTAATGATCGGGTAGTTATGAGTCTCCTAGATTACAAAGAGGAGGAGAATCTGAGCAGGTAATTTTCTAGGCCACCTTCCTCCAATTCAACTAAAATAACTACATTTTCAACTATTTTACAATTGGCCTTCTAAATTATCTTTCATTTGAAAGATATATTTTAAAATCCTGGGAAAAAACTGCTGTAATGGATAAAAGACTTTCATTATACACCCTTGATCAGGAAAATAATGTGATAAAAAAGTATTTGAGGATTATTCCATGAATTTTTTCAAACATAAATAAGATAATAAATAGAGGCAAGAAATCAAATGGAGAACATGATTTTTTTTTCAAAAGGGAAAGGAAAAAGAGAAAATGAAATGTATTTGCCAATGAAGAATAGCTTGTTTAAAGAAGGCACAGAAATGAGAGCTTGATCCCTATTTCCTTTGTCATCCAGATATTTTCTACCTTCTTATGCTATTTGGACTCTATTTGGTCATTTAATACAGTTCATGATTCCCTTCAATATCTTTCTCTCTCTCTCTATCTCTCTTTCTCTCTCTGTGCATTCCATGTAACCTTTTTATTCCTCAAGTCCCAGGTCTCATGCCATGATCACAGTGCTGCCTTTGACTGGCACAGTAATTCTGTGTTCTTCTTACTTGGCTTTACATTACACATTTAGGTCTCGCCTGTTCAAAGTAATAACTTCTTCTAAAAATATTTTATATTTGGTACTTAGCCTTCTCAAAGTTCTTTACAGACATTACCTCATCCATTTCTCTTGAAAGTCGGTGCCCTGATGACAGAGTAGCCCCAAAAGCTATTTGTGTGAATTTAGGGGTGTACATGTGTGCCTGGGACCTCCAAGGTGTCAATCCTGACTATTTGAGATGAAAGATGGATTTTCTCAGCTATCAGTAAATGCCAAAAATCTCTCATTCAAAGAGAATAAAAAATTCCACACACACACACAGAAATTCCTTGCTGTCCACCAAAGGAAGGAAACATAGGAAAATCATGTTACCATGTTTCTTTGAATTTCCGAAGTTTTACTTCAACTAGAACTTAAGGTAGAGGATTTTATCTCCAGGGGCATTATTGGATTCTCATGCACTCATAGAAAATAAATAAGAGTCAACTTGCTCTTACTCAAAGTCTATAATACCTTCTTATTTATGCACACACGCACACATTTTATCATACCACACACCAATTTGTTTAATCTTCTCCTGTGTAATGAGAAAAGCAGGCATTCTAAAAAGGAAACTCTAATTCCACAACTGGAGCTGCCTGGCCCAACCCAATATGAGAAAGTGAGAATAGCAGAGATATAAAGAAATCTTTGAGTGTCTCTCCTTCAACACTATTAGTGTTGTCCCATTTAGATTTCTACCACTGTAACTTTAGGACATTAGAAATGTCTGAACTCATAACATGGGAAAATATTAACATTTTATTAATTTAATAGGAGATTCTAACCTAAATACAATTTTCCTCTGCTGAACATATGTTTAAAAGATTATGGGGAAGAATTTTTAACTTGAGTCTTCCATTCCAATAAGAGAATGACTCACTTGTGTATTCTCAGAAGGCACAAAGATCATTTCAACTATACTCAGTCTCTAAACCTTTGTTATATACCACTCCTAAGTAGATTTTTGTACGTAAGTAATGCTACAACCCAAAGTAAAAGGAGATACTTGAAAATAAAATGATAAGAAAATTGAAATATTATTATAGGAAGAAGAAAGAAGTCCACTGAAAGTGCTGCCTTGCCTTGAGACCAAAGTTGAAACTAAAAGAGCTTTCAAGTTGAACATACATAAAGATTGAATCTCTTATGAGGAATAAGGTTCAGGCTATTATTTACATACAAAAGTCCATGGTAGCACCAAAGCACCCCTTCAGAAGAAGAAAATAAATATATCATGTTCCTCATAGTCTACTACCAACACCAAAATTTCACCCACCTTCTTTTTCATTGACAACTTCAATTCTAAGAACCTGCCCTTCCAGTTCATGATCTCACTCCTCTCCTGGCCCTTTCCTGCACACACAAGCTTTTGCTTTCTTTGTTTATCTTTGACAAAACAAAATTGTCTACTGATTAGCTGTAGTTTATGGAACACTTTCCTATATCCTTGCCTCTTAAGTCATGGAAAAAGCATTACACCTCCCTACGGAGAGAATCTTATTGAAAAGTTCCATGCTGTGGATGAGTTCACATGTAAATTGCTGATCACTTCCCCAAATACCTTTCAAGAGAAATTATAGTAACAAAACTTTGCCTATGATAAAAGTGACAATTCCCGATTCCTTTCTTCTACCCAGAGAACACCAGCTCTGGGTCTTTCAATACTTATGTAGACCTTAGGAATTGTTATGACTATATAATTGCATTCTTATTTAGAAATAAGTATTCTTACTTCAATGTCTTGAAATCCTCACAGCTAAACGTGAGTACAGGACTTTGCACAACAGATCATTTTGACCAATGTAATATTAAGCCAAAATCTTTCTGCCTTAGCATTACATTGACCATGTTTTACTTAAATATCAATTTGAAGATTAAGAATGGAGATGTTGGTGAAGAAAATTCCCTTTTTCTTTTTAAAAACATCTACCGTTCTTCTTTTCTTGCTACAACATTCTATTTGATACTAATAGCTCCTTAAAGGTGTAATCACTTATTTGTAAATTAAAGAGAAATGTAAATTGTAGTGCCCACAAAGTGAGAAGAAACAGTGAAGGGCATGAAATATCTTGACCCTGAGAATGAATCACTTCTCAGAAAGCACTTTGAAACAGATACAGGGCATCAGAACAAGGCAGCTTTTCTGTCTGTTGCATCTTTAACTGAAGCAGGACTTTCTAAAGTCTTCCCAGGCTTTTCATCTAAACATAATCATTCAGAGATTCTGCCCAAAGAAAGTTCCTATAAATCATGATTAGCTACCTGCTCTTTACAGTTCTTTCCCTTAAGTATGAAAACTGGGATGGTAGGTAAAATTATCCCAGGTTGGAGGGATGCTCCAACCAGATGTTTGAAAACATTTTTCAAAGAGCCTAGATTCAAGCCATCTACACAAATTAACACAAGAAGGGACCATTTCCATTAACCTTAAAAATATGTATAAAGATGATGTTCCTAGAACAAGCTGACCTTTAGGGGTTTTCAAGACCTTCTCTCTCCATTTCCAAAGGGCAAAGGAAAAATAGGAGTCTTTCAAGAACATTTATTAGGGGACAGAGCTTTTAGACAGAGGAATAAAGGAAACTGATAGGGGAGTCTCTTCTCGTAGAATTCTTACCTCTTTTCCAAAGCTCTCACTAAAGCTGGTACTGTAAGATGAGCCTGTGAAAGGTTCCCATTTAGTGGAAGGCCCATAGACAGTCAACCAGAAACAATCTGCTTAAATTTGCCTTCGACTAGTTTTATCCTAATAGGTCAAAAAGTATTTGGAGGCTCACTCAAGGCCCAGCCCACTTCATCTGGTAAGCCACCAGGCAGCAGTTTGGGTCCATATCTCTCATTAGTAATGAAACATTTATTGTTCTGAAATGTCATTTATAAGACAGATATAGTTATAATTATAAATATGGTTAGAGAGACAGCTATGGATATATCAGTAAAAGATCTCTTTTTACTTGCCTCATTAGCTGACATTCTCTTTTCGCTGTACGAAAGCTACTGACCAATGCCTACCACTGTATGAAGGCTTGGGGCTTCTATACCCCTCCCTAGGAAGACTGAATATTTCTGGTCTTATCTAAGTCATACACATACCAAGTGTCTGATCTTTTTGTCTTCTAACCTATTTATGTCTTTGTACAATGAACTTTATTAAATATAACTAAAGTGAATAAAAATGGAGGAAAAGAAAATAAACTTATTTCAATAAAAATTAGGTTGAATGCTTGAAAGGTCTAAATAAAAGTGAGTCATTTTAAAACACTATTGAATGAAATTGGTGCAAAAACAACTATAAAATATTAGTGGAAAAATAATGAAGTTGTAGGGAATCCTGGACTCATATAAAGTTTCACAATGTATAAAGTTTTGCTTTACTTACAAAACTGTAAATTCTAGATCATACTTTATTAGTATTCCTTATGCATGAATAGCTTTATCATCTTCAAAGATAAAGCTTTGGCCCTACATAAAAGATCGGCAGATAAATTAATATTCATCCTAAGTTCAAATATTAAAAATAGATGCACATTATTTTTATCATTTTCTACTTTGACTTTTATTTTTATTAATAAACTATGCCAGAAAAGAAAGCTTCAACTGTGTCTTTAAATGTACATGTCTGTGTATATACTTATGACTTGTCTCTGGGACCCAGCTGAGGTGAGGGTGGCAATACATGACTGTGAGTCCATGACAATATAGGAACAATATAACTGACTTCCCACAACAGTAGAGTCTGGGTCTAGCAAATATGCCTTGGATTCCTACGTCAATAGATTGCTGGGGTTCCAGAGCTAATATTCAAACTGTATTGGATTTTGTGTACTATTCCTGCCTGAAGATTTACAGGAAACCAGCCAGGTTTTCTATCTAATTACAAAGGATTAGTTTCACAAATTCCCTAAGAATATAAGGACATATATTCTCAGCAACTTCTTCCAAGTTGAGTGAGAAATTCTGGTAGTTATAGTTGGATTGACTGAGATCCTAATTGATACTTAACACTGCAAGTATGGCCAAATTGTACCACCTAATCTGAAACCACATTTAAGCCCCTGTGAGACATAAATGGCCTACGGTGGCTACTCCAAAATATAATTCCCTTTCCCCTGTCAAATTTGAATATTAATGATTCAATATAAGTTTAAATAAATGCATCACAGCCCCCAGATGTTAAAGAAATAAGACTCAACCATGGGAAAGACAGTGCTTCGGTTTTGCCAAGGATTAAGTCAGGCATAGTTATTGTGAGGAAAAGACAGTCTACATATTCTGATTTACTTTCCTCTCTCTCCTGGGCCTTTTCACACCTTGGCCAAAAGAAGCCAGAAAGCAGAATTTAGCAATTTATGTAGCACTATGGAATTGATAGAAGGCAGGTATGCTATATTGGTAAAGCCAAGGGCCTCCAGACTGAAGAGGGACCTTGGCTTTTCTTTGCAGTTTCTTGTACAGAAAATACCTTGGGTTGCCAAAGAAATTAAATTTGAAGCTCACAGAATATACGTTTAAAATATCCACCAATGATAGTAAACTTCACAAGTGATAAATCTCCTACTCTGTGAGAATTTGAGTACATGGATCATGCCCTAGAGATCTCTTTTAGAAATGCCCTTTGGAAACATAATCAGTTATTTTCATCCAAAATTTTACCTTAAAACATCATACTGAGATTAAAATTTGAAACAAAAATTGAGGCAAGGCATTCCTATTATTACAGTAAAAAAAGAGAAGATATTTAAGAAATTGAATAAGGGTGTTTTATGATTTATGATTTTACTTGGTAACTACATGACATTTATGAAGTCCTACAACCAATGGTCCTCTGTACAAAATTGTGGATCAGCCTTTATAAAATCCATTATAAAAGAAATTTTAAAAATCATGTAAAGCTTAATATTTATACTATATTTGTCTGCCAAAGGGGTGCCAATGCAGAGTACCAGAAATCTGTTGGCTTTTATAAAGGATACTTATTTGGGGTAAAAACAGTTACAAGGCCCTAAAGAGTCCAGCTCAAGGTTGCTTTCTCACCAAAGTCAGTTGCCACTTGTGAAGCAAGATGGTCGCTGATCTCTGCAAGTATTCAGCCTTCCCCTCTGGGCTTCCTTTCTCTCAGCTGCAAGCTGACATACGGCTTGTTTCTTAGGACTTCCTCTCTCTCCTGGCATAGGGCTCATTTCTTTCCTGGCTTTCTATATCAGTCTCATCTCTTCTGTTCTCTTCACAAAGTCAGCTGCAAGCTATCAGGTAAATGCTCATCTCTCTCCCCAGGACCCCAGGATAACACATGACAAAGTTCTCTCCTCTTCCTGTGTGTCTTCTTGAGTAAGTGTCCTTTTATATCAGCCCACCAAGGGGACAGGGACTCAACCTGAATTACGTCTTACTGATGTAGCCCAATCATAAGTCCTAAATTGATTTTATCAAGTAAATTTAATCAAAGGCCCCTCACTAAACTTATTACAATCAAAGGGTATCACACCCAGAGAAACAGATTAGTCTACAAACATAATCTTTCTCTTTTGGGGATTCATAAATGATCTTCAACTGTCACATACACCAAAGCTAAAACACAAGAGCAATAATTTGGGGAAGATCCCCAGATTATCAGGATGATTAATAACAAAGTCCTCCCAACTCCTGCTTACTGCCTGATTCTAAAACTACTCCCCCATTTTTAGGTATTTGCTAAAATAGCACCCCAACCTGTATCCATTAACAAAATCTATATTAATCTATTGCTGCATAAAAATTACCCCAAAACTTAGAGCTTAAACAGCAAACATTTATTATCTCCTAGTCTCTATGGGTCAGTAGTTCAGGAATGACTTAAATGGGTGGTTCTGGCTCAGGTCTCTCAGATGGCTACACCCAAGATAGTGACTGGGGATGCAGAAACCTAAGGCTTGACAGGGGCCAGGAGATCCACTTCTAAGATATTTCAGTCACATGAGTATTTAAAAGAGGCTTCAGTTCCTTACTATCTCTTGGCAGAAAGTTTCAATTCCTCCCTACAAGGTGCTTACCATAAAATTGCTTGAGTGTTTTCAAGACATGGCAGCTGGCTGGCTTCCCCCAGAGAGAGTGATCCCAAAGAAAGTGAAGCAAGGAGGAAGCCACAATGCCCTTTGGACTTCAAAGTTATGTACCATCACATTCATCATATACCATTCATTAAAAGTAAATCACAATTTAAAAAAAAAGGAAAGAATAAAAAAATTAAATTAAATTAAAAAACTAAAAAGAAGTAAATCACTAAGGTTAGTCCAAGCTCAAGGGAGTGGATATGGAGAATTTAACTCCACCTATTGAAGAGAGGCATTTCAAAGAATTTGTGACCATACTTTAAAACCACCACAGATGCTTACAGGGGAATATTAGATTTCAAACAGCACCTTCACTTTATAAATTACTATTTGATGATCTCATCCTTATCTTGGCCAAGGGTCAATAGCAACATCAACACAATGCAGGAAATACAGCTAGAGCTCACAAACCAGTTTCAAGTCAACCCTATCCTCACTTAAACCACAAAAAGATACTACTACACTCCAATTTAGTATGGCTAAACTTTTTAAAATGTAATACTGGCAATACAAATGATGCAGAACAAAGGGAACTCTCATACATTGCTGGAGGAAATGAAAAGTGGTACACACATTTATGAAAACAACTTTCCAGATTATTATAAATTAAAACATATACGACCATATGACCCAGAAATTACACTCCAAGGAATTTATCCAAGAGAAATAAAGGTTATGTTCACACAAAAACTTGTATGTGGTTGTTTATAGCAACTTTCTTCATAATTTCCAAAATCTGGAAACAACCTACATGTTCTTCAGTTGATGAACAATTAAACAAACTGTGGTACATCCATAAAAGAGACTACTTCTTACCAAGATAAGTGAACTAACTACTAATACATGTATGAACCTCGAAGTATTATGCTAAGTGGAAGATGACAACTCCAAAGGTATATACTGGGGATTGTAAGAAGATGGCAGATTAGGGACTCCAGGACACAGTGCTTCCACCAGAACAACTATTAAACAGGCAGGGACTATCTGAAAAAACTATTTTGAAACTTCGGAGGCCAGAAGAACATTGCACACTATCCAGGGAAGAATGGGAAGAAGCAGCTTCTGGTTTTCTTTGTCTTTTATCTTTTTACCTTTTTTTTTTTTTTTTTTATCGTTATGTTTTTCTTTCTTTTTTACTATAAATATTTCTTTCTTTTTTTCTCTCATCTTATAATTTTTTTTGGTCTTTTAGTTTTATGGTAAACACAGGTAATTCTAAACATTTTTTAAAAACTGGAACCAAGTATCAAAAATGACACATAACACAAAGCCAAACAAAAATAAAACCCTGGGGAACAGAAAGAAACTGACCAACAGAATAAACTCATCAAGATAAACAGATGTCTAGACATCAGCAAAAAATTACAAACCATACTAAAAAACAGGAAGATATGGCCAGTCAAATGAACAAACTAAACAGCAGGAGGAGACCCAAAATGTGGAAAAACTAATCAAAAATGTCCAAAAATTTATCCTAAATCAATTCAATGAGATAAGGGAAGAAATAAAGGATATTAAGAAGATGCTGGGTGAACATACAAAAGGAATTGTAAACATACATGAAGAATAACAGATCTTATGGTAATGAAAAGCACAATTAAAGAAACTAAAAATATGCTAGAATCACACAACAGTAGATCACACAACAGGCAGAAGGACAAATAGTGAAGGGGAAGATAGGCTGTCTGAAGTCACACAGACAAAATATATAGATTTAAAAAAAGGAAAAAAATTCAGGGAATTGAATGACAGCACAAAATGCACAGACATAAGCATTATGGGTGTCCCAGAAGGAGAAGAGAATGGAAAAGGGCCAGAAGGAGTGTTGGAAGATATAATGACTGAACTTTTCCCAACTCTTATGAGGGATGAGTCTATAAATGCCAGAAGTGCAGCATACTCCAAGTGGAATAAATCCTAGCAGACCTACTCCATGACACATACTAACCAGATTGTCAAATGCCAAAGATAAGAAGAGACACCTGAAAGCAGTAAAAGAAAAGAGATTCATCAAATATTAAAGATGCTTGATAAGATTAAGTTCTGATTTCTCATCAGAAACCATGGAGGGGAGAAGGCAGTGGTATGACATAGTTAAGATGCTGAAAGAAAAAAACCACCAGCAATGAAATCTGTATCCAGGAAAATTATCCTTCAAAAATGAGGAAGAGCTCAAAATATTCACAAATTAACAAAAACAGAGAATTTGTCAACAACAGTCTTGCCCTTCAAGAAATTCTAAAAGGAGTTCTGCAGGTTGAAAGAAAAAGAGAGGAGAGAGAGGTTTGGAGGAGAGTGTAGGAAGGCAGATGATTAGTAAGTGTAACTAAAAGGGTAAAAAAAGAAAAATAAAATATGATATATATATAAGCCTTAAAAATGGCTGAAGTAAGTACTGCGTTAACAATAATAACAGTGAATGTTAATAGTTTAAATTCCCTAATTAAGAGATCAGATTGAAAAAAAAATGGATGAAAAAATTGACCCATCTATAGGATGTCTACAAGTGACTCACTTTGGACACAAGGACATAAATAGGTTGCAAGTGAAAGACTGGAAAAATATTTTCCACGGAAACAGTAACCAAAAAAGGGCTGGAGTAGCTATACAAATATAGGGAAAAAATAGACTTTAAATGCAAAACTGTCGTAAGAAACAAAGAAGGACACTATATATTAATAAAAGGCGCAATCTACCAAAAAGAAAAAACAATCATAAATATTTATGCACCTAACCATGTTGCCCCAAAATTCAAGAAGCAAACACTAGAAAATTAAATAAAGAAATAGATACCTCTACACTCATATTGGGAAACTTCAATTCACCACTCTCAGCAATAAACAGATTATCTCAACAAAGGATCAAAAAAGAATAACACATTAGAAGAATTAGATCTAATGGACTTATACAGAATATTGCACCCAAAAAGAGCAGGATATGCATCTTTCTCAAGTGCTCATGGATTGTTCTCAGAGATAGACCACATGCTAGCTCATAGAACAAGTTTCAATTAATTCTGAAAGATTGAAAGAATACAAAGCATTATCTCTGACCACAATGAAATGCAGCTGGGAAACAATAATGAATGGACAACTAGAAATTTCACAAATATATAGAAGTTAACACACTGTCTCTTTTATTTTTTTTTTTTTTTTGCCATAGACTGCAACAGCACACTTAAATAATCAGTGATTCAAGGAGGAAATTGCAAGAGAAATCAGTAAATATTTCAAAGTGAATGAAAATCAGAAAACAACATATCAAAATCTATGGTATGCAGAGAAGGCAGTGCTGAGAGAGAAATTTCTAGTCCTAAATACCTACATTCAAAAAGAAGAAAGAGATAAAATCAAAGACCTAGTTGCACATCTGGAGGAACTAGAAAAAGAACAGCAATGTAATGCCAAAGCAAGCAGAAGGAAAGTAATAATAAAGATTAGAGCAGAATTAAATAAAATTGAGAATAAAAAACAATAAAGATGGATCAAAGACCTAAATATAAAAGCCAGGGCCATAAAACTATTGGAAGAAAATGTAGGGAAACATCTTAAAGACCTTATGGTAGGCTGTGGTTTCTTGGATTTTACACACAAAGCATGTGCAAAAAAAGAAAAAATAGATAAATGAGACATCCTCAAAATTAAACACTTTTGCACCTCCCAAGACTTTGTCAAAAAGGTGAAAACGCAGCTGAATCAATGAGAGAAAATATTTGGGAATCACATGTTCCATAAGGGTTTAATACACATGATATATAAAGAGATGTTACAAATCAACAATAAAAAGACAAATGATTCAATTTAAAAATAGGCAAAAGATTTGAAAAGACATTTGTCCAAAGAAGAAACACAAATGGCAAAAAAAAAATTTTTTAATATTCACCATCACTAATGATTAGGGAAATGCTAATCAAAACTACACAATGAGATATCATTTCACATCTATCAGAATAGCCACTGTTAAAAGGACAGAGAACTACAAGTGTTGGAGAGGATGTGGAGAGATAGGAATACTTTTTCACGTTGGTGGGAATGTAGAATGATACAGCCACTGTGGAGGACTGTTTGGCAGTTCCTAAAGAAGTTAAAGATTTGCCACGTGACCCTGTAATACAACTACTGGGTCTATACCCAGAAGAGCTGAGAGCAGTGACATGAAGACATCTGCACACTGATGTTCATAGTGGCATTTTTCATTATTATCAAAACTTGGAACTAACCCAAGTGTCCATCAACCAATGAATGGATAAACACACTGTGCTGTATTCACACAATGGAATATTATGCAGTTGTAAGAAGAAATGAAGTCATAAAGCATGTGACAACATGGATGAACCTGGAGGACATTATGTTGAGAGAAACAAGCCAGACACAAAAGTAAATATACTGTATGATTG
>JAQZBX010023063.1:0-31082 GCA_029593785.1 Cabassous unicinctus | reverse complement strand
AACAACCCAAAAACATTACACTAAGTGAAGGAGACCAGACACAGAGTACTACATATTGTATGATTCCATTTATATAAAATATAAATATAAATCAATTCATAAAGATGAAAGGAGATTAGTGGTTATTTAGGTCTGAGGAAGGAACTAAAGGGTGTGGAGTCTTTCTTTTTGGAGTAAGGAAATTCTTCTAAAATTTTTGAGATGATGAATGTACAACATTGTGATTATACTAAAAGCCATTGATTGCACAATTTGGATAGAAGAGCCAGAAACAGCAGCTATGCACAGTGGGGGAAGCATAGAGAGATTGAAAGGTGAAGAATTTTCTTGTTTGTTTGTTTGCCTGTTGTTTTTTGTTTGTTTATTTCTTATCAGTTTTATTGAAATAATGAAAATGTTCTAATAATAATTGAAGTAATGAACACACAACTATGTGATTATAGCAAATACCATTGATTGTACACTTTGGATGAATTGTATTTTATACTATGTATCAATAAATCAATTTGTTAAAAAAAAAAAGAGTGAATATTATCCAAGGATTTGCACCTTATTCTGGAGGGAATTGATGTGCTTCCGATTGTACACAGGACAGATGAATATTGTTAGGTGGAAATATGCACATCTATGCCTGTTATTGTTTCTGTTTAGAGACTAAGTATAGTTTAAGGTAATGTGTATGGCTGCCAAGTTTTTAAGGGGTGGACTGTGATGGTTAGGCTAATGTGTCAACTCAGCCAGGAAATTGTGTCCAGTTGTTTGGTCAAGCAAGCACTGGGCTAATTATAATACAAGGACATTTATGGACTTTAATCATCAGTAAGTTGATTGCATAGATGGTTGATTACATCTACAATCAACCAAGGAGATTGCCATCAAAAAGTGACATTTTATCCAATCAGTGGAATGCCTTAAAAGGGTAAGTGATTTCAGCATTCAGAGAAAATTTTCTAGCTTGACATTGGACAGCCAATGTCTTCTGGGAACTCATCAAGGACCTTCACTGGAACCTTGGTTTGTAGCCTACCTGTGGAATTTGGATTTGTGCATCCCCATGGTCACGTGAGAGAATTTTATAAAATCTCGTACTATTTACAGATATCTCCTGTCAATTCTGTTTCCCTAAAGAATCCTTACTAATACAGATGGGAATTCTAGTTATGTTTACCTTATTCCAGTTCCTCCAGGTGTTTTTTATTATAGACGTTTTTCAGAAATCACACAGGTGAAGTGAAATATTTTAAACCTAGCTTAGTCTAAGTGTGATTTTGTTTTTAAACCTCATCTAGAACAATGAAAATCATCTGTTTTATGTCTCATTTATATTTGTACTTTAGAAACCTTGCAATTTTATACTCAATTGCATTATTTAAATGAGTTAAATTATCCATTTACTAATGTAACCAACTTAGTGTTATAAATAAATTTTAATAATTGCCTTGGATTATTTTACAGTTTTCATATTCTGCCACATTTCTGTGGTTTGTGCTAAATGATTCCTCCTTACTTCCTAAATAATTCAGAATTAATGATAAAAGAGATCTAACCTTTAGGTGAATCCCAACATCATGTAACTGACACAGCATTTTCATCTGTTTGCATATTAAATGAGGCTATCATTATTTGATGGCTTTCACAGCAAATTTATACCACAAACTAAGGGAATCGGTGATTAGTGTTTGATGCAGTAAGGGTAAATGGATATGAGTTTTTATACCTTGATATCCATTACTTTTGGGAACTTGATATATAAACTTAATTTTATTATGGTGATGTCATACTCATATAATCTCTAGAAATCTTTTCATCCAATTATTTGGGTTATTCATAATAAGAATGTTTATAATTTATTTAATACCTATTCTTTTCTAAGCATTCTGCTAGGCATATTTCATGTTATTTCTAATGTAATAGTACCCAAATGTTACTTCAAATAACATAAGTAAATGACAATGTAATAATTTCTAGAGATATGACATAATTCTTTGAAATGAAACAAATATGAAAAAATGAGAGTTAATAGGAAATCAGAAACTGTAAGGAAATATAAGATTGATCTTTACTCATAGTGGAAATAATATTCTCTGAGTTTGATTTTCTCTGTAAGGCATGTATGTGTATATATGTATGTATGCATATATATATATATCTAAAATCTTTAACACTTTTATTCCTTTTCAATTTGCCATTATTAAGCCAAGTTTAGTGAGGAAATGTTTTATAGAATGAATCAGTTAATAATATATCCTTAAAGTTTTGAGAATAAATATTTTTTAGTTATTGACTTTAAAATTTAACTTTCTCCTATTTTACATGAATAGTTTTACAGTTAAATGTAGTCAATATCCTCCATTGTTCAGTGTTTACATTTGAATACTTACTTCTCATTGCTGTGAAATATAAGTCATTTAGAACAAGAAGAGAAGTATCATTCCTTCTGGAACCCTATGTTTCTAGAATCCTATCAAGAGGGAAGCTCAGCTTAAAATAAAAGCATTCTAAAATAATTTAACATTTGGAAATGTAGCTTCAATGGCTCCTGAGGAAAAGAGTTGCTTATAAGTCAAATCTAAAATTTTAACTCCAGTTTTCATTCTTATAGTTATGGCATAAAGGAAAGGTGTTACTTTGACTTATAAAGTACATGGTTAGTAATATCAGAGATTCATTCATATATTTATTGCATAAATATTTATTGGAATCCTGCTGTGTTTCATGTATTGTATTATCTAATGGCTATCCAAACATAAAATTGTATTCACTCATTGATTTCTTCAACAAACACTTGGACACAGGGCAAATAAGGCACTAGCTCTCTTCTCATAGAACAAGTAGAGCCACATCTAACAGAGTAAGTTAAATACTGTATTAAAGGTAGAGACTCAGACTCAGTGCCTCGGGAACCAAAAGAGAGCTAAGAGAGCCATTACTTTTAAAAGAGAGTGGAACTGGAGGTGGAGAGCAGCAAGGCAAGTGTTAAAGAGGAAATAGACACTAATCAATGTGGGTTTGAGAGGCAAATGACGTAGTATGGGAGAAGGACATTCTGTGTAGAGAAATTGGAAATAACAAAGCATTAGAATGATGGAAATATTGGTGGTGAGGTTATAGAGCATCCAGAATTATATCCTGAGGAATCTGGACTTCAACATGTAAGAAAATGTTTTAAGAAAAGGAATTGAATAATCACATGGAGTTAACCATAGTTTATGTGCCATGTATTGCCAGTTAACTACACTGAAAAATGCGTATCATATACTTAGCCTGCTTACTACATTAAATTCAGGGTGAAAAAAAATCACACATGATTCTGCTTGATTTTTCCATGTTTTTGCTACTGAAGCCTATGACCGTAGCTAAAATCTTAATGGGGTCGGGGAAAAAGACTGTTTTCTTTTCCTTTTCTCTCTTTGAGTCTCTGTTTAACTCAGGTTTACTCAGTGAAAGGAGGGAATTGCTAATAGGAGTCCTGCAGCCCTGGGCACAGCTAGCATCTTCAACGCTTTGATGAGTGCCCAATAGCCATGCACAGAAATGACATAGTGGGGTGTGGAGAGAGTTGCTACCAAGGTGTGTTGTGGGAACACAGGCTCATGGACACACAGAAGCATTCAGCAAATGACCTCTTTATTACTCGCCCAGCTTAAAGAGTCCAGAAGGGCAAATAACCTCTTTGTTACTATTACATAACACAGAGTCCAAAAGAGCAAGAGAAGAAGTCCCATCTTGGCCCTGGGGAGAGGTGGAAAATGCTCTGCGTCAGGGTGGATGGATGGCAGCTCCCCATGTCCCATTTCACACCGGAGGAAAGAGACCAATTTATATTGCTTAAACGTGGTTTACATTCACCTCCTAGGGCGAGGCCCTGCCATTGAGAATTCCTGACTTATTAGCATCTCAGCCTGCCCACTCAGGTCTGGCCAGGCTTTATCATTAGACTGAACATTTCCCCCAGCTGTGGGATGGCACACACTAGAAAAGGAGAGGGGGGTAGTTGAAGGCCTTGAGGGTGGCTACTTAGCGTGGGTTTGTGACTTCCCCATAGAAGGAGGAATGGGCGATGGCTGCCTAACTGTTGTCTATGACTTCCCCAACAGGGTACTTTGGGTGGTTTCTCCACTCCCTAGAGGAGTCCCTGCTCTACACAGTGCTGCTCTACATGGTGGTAGGGGGTGGGGGATGGAATTGGGCTTAAAGGAGAGCTGAAGCAAAGTCATTTCTGCACACACGAATACGCCTACACAAAGATTTCCATTCCAAGGTCTAGGCTAATCTAGTTCTTGGATCAAAGTATCAGGTCATTTTTACCCCTATGATTATTATACTGATCATAGCATTTGCTACTAAGATTGCATTCACATTATTTCCCTTAGGCAAGTCTGTGGGTTTGTTTACTGATGGTTGTTTAGAGAGTGGAAAAAACCTCTATGCATTCAGGAGTGTGGCTTTGTAAATACTGCAGCAGTGTAACTCATTGCTCTGGAGTTTCCCTGGTGAGGAAGAAATTTCATTTGGGTGTAATTTGGTCAGAACTCCAGGAAGTGCTTACCACTTTTGACATGCGAGACATCAGGGCTCTGGGAAAGAGCTGATTACCAAGTCATATTTGTTATGATTTTTCAGGTGGTGGAGTATTTCTGAAGCATCCTGCTTCTCAAACAGCTGTACTCACACTGCATCTTTCCAACATTCAGTCTAAACTACACAGCAGCATACAGAGGAGTGCTGCCAATTATGCAGATAACTTACGCTTCATAATTTGGAGAATCAGAAAGGCAGTAAGGTGCAGAGATTCCTAAGGTGCCAGTCAGCAGCTGTATCTGATTATCTTTGGACCAGCCATTCCTAAACAGCATAACAGAGGGCAATTTACTAATCCTTTGAAAGTCTCATTTCCCTCATCTGCAAAACGTAGTTAGCAAGACCTTGCTCATAGGCATCATTTTATGTTGGTTGAAGTGCTTCAAAGTATGTAAAGTATTTAGCCTAGTATCTTTCACATAATTATCTCTCAATTACTTATAGCACTTATTGATATATTTCAAATAAATATTGACATATTTCAGTTTCAGATCTGAAATAAAAACAGGTTATACATGCTGAAGAAATTGATAAAAGTTTATTACACCTACCCACTGGCCTTTTCCTCTGTAACAACACTTATTTATATTCTTTTTTCAGATAAAAAGGGTGTATTATATCTGTAGACTATACAGAGAATCAGTGCATTTGTTGTTTTTCTCCAAATAAAATCCCTTCAGACAAAAGGAAAAATTTTGTTTACTTCTTTTGTTCAAAATGCAGTCTACAATTAGTTTTAAATTACTTCCTTTGATAAATGGAAGTGTAGATAACTAAAATTTTAACCAAGAAATGCACCAATTCTAATCCATTAAAAGAAGAGCTTTATTGAAACAATCCCTTACAGACCAGTGCAAAACATTCATTAACTTGCTATCATTACTATTAATTTCTATATCACTTTGACATATGGCACAGAGTGTCTGGAACTTGGCTTTATTGATGGGGCTAGTGGTAATTTACTTTTAGCAGTGCCTTGCTTGATCAATGGATTTAGAGCGAGAGTTTACATTTGCTTATGAAAGCCAGTAAATCTGTGTGTTTAGGCGTTAAACATTTAAATACAATTAACTACTTGGCAAGAATTTGGCAGGCTTTGATTTCAACATCCGATTGTTTGTTTTTGTGTTTCCAGTTGGAATGGTACTGTATCATACTGAATTATATTGATCAAGTCAGTTGAGTGACTAGCATAAGCCATCTGGAAATAACTCATCTCACACCAAGCAATGCTTAGCAGTAGATCATTCATCACCATGCACAGATCATGGTTCTCTGGGATAATTTTGCTTCCTTTCTGAGGGATAGATAATAATCTATTTAATGAATAAAAAAGTTAAAGGAAAATTATCAGACTTTCTTTTCAGAAAATCTAAGGGATCATGATGAAAATTACTGATTGATCTTTAATAAAGAGTAAGTAAAAGTTATGGAAATCATAATTAAGAATATATAAGCCATTGCTATTTCAGATTTGAAGCCTAATATAAATACAATATCAAAAGGGCAAAAAGGATATTTTACAAAAACTAACCAAATGAGCTTTCTTCAAATAATGACTTTATTAATATCAATTACTTAATATCCAAATATTGTATTTCTATTATTGTAATTTTGAGAAAAATTAGAGAACACAATAACATAATAGCTGATTTCTTTCTTTCTTTTCTTTTCTTTCTTTCTTTCTTTCTTTCTTTCTTTCTTTCTTTCTTTCTTTCTTTCTTTCTTTCTTTCTTTCTTTCTTAATTTCTTTCTTTTCTATTCAAACTTTATTTCATGTTCAAAAAATAAAATAACATACAAGATATCTTAATTAGGAGATATGAATATGATTAAGCATTTTTTCTCGTCTTCATTTTTTTCATTAATAAGGAGAGCTTAACTATGTCATTTAACTAATCTGTATTCATCTGTGTATCTTTGTAAACACTGGAGGAACAATTGAGGTTTTTACTGGACTTCTATGAGATAAAAGTGCCTGGACAGAACTTTTAAAGAGTAATGCTTCCATAACTTGTTGAGCTGCCTTTTGTCTGTTACGATCTTCCTTCCTTCCTTCCTTCCTTCCTTCCTTCCTTCCTTCCTTCCTTCCTTCCTTCCTTCCTTCCTTCCTTTCTTCCTTCCTTCCTTCCTTCCTTTCCTTCCTTCCTTCCTTCCTTCCTTTCCTTCCTTCCTTCCTTCCTTCCCTTTCTTTCTTTCTCTCTCTCTCTTTCTTTCCTTCCCTCCCTCCCTTCCTTCCTTCCTCTCTTTCTTTCTTTCTTTCTTAATTTCTTTCTCTCTCTCTTTCTTTTCTTTTTCTCTTTCCTTCCCTCCCTCCCTTGTTCGTTCGTTCCTTCCTTCCATCCTTCCTCTCTTCTTTTCCCCCTTTCTTTTCTGTGTAGGTGAAAAAAGAAAATCTCCCTGAGTTTAAACCCTCATCTTCAACATGGAGATTATAATACCCACCTCACTGGATTACTGAAAGAATTAAATAAAGAAAACATGCATGAAGTAACTGATATTTGTCTAGGAGCTCAAAGAAGGTTATTTCTTTATCCCTTTCTGCTGCTGTATTCTGTCATAAGAACATTAAGATTCATATTTTTAACACTTGTTTCACCACCCAAAAACAAATACTCCACCAAGAAACAGAAATGAAAACAAACAAACAAAGCCGATATTGTGGGTAATAGAAGCCTAAGAAATTGCCTTCTTGCCCAGGAGGAAGCACCATAAGGGCTAGACTCCATAGAGTCTGAGGATCTCTGGAAATGTCTTGGTAAATCCAGAAACCCACAGACTCCTAAAGTGTCTTATGGGGATTAAGCCAGAGTTTGGTTAAGAGTCAAAGGATTCTCAGGCACTGCTTCAGAGGAGTTGGGAGGGTGTGTGTGTGTGTGCGTGTGTGTGTGAGGTGGTGAGGGCTGGGGGAAGAAGGATAGAGAGATGTCAGATAAAAGGCTGACTCTAGTAATCTTATTGTTGATTTATTTCTCACTGGGTCTTCTCAGAGCTTTAAAATACAGATGAGTATAGTGAATTTCTAAGAAGGAAATCTAGGGCCTGAATTACGTAAATTTGACCACAAGATGATTTTGTTTTTCCTGGAGGCATATTAATGTGCTTCTTGCATTAGTTGCAGTTCTATGGCACACAGTTGTTAAAATTCAGAACTGAAGGGGTCACAGGTCCTTGAGAGAAATCCTTTCTACATCTCCTTTGCCTCCTGAAAATCCTACAACTGGGGGAGATTGTGGACTTCCTCAGGGATCTACTTCAGTCATGAAGCCATACTAAACATATAATATCTAATAGAAATCCTATGAATTGATGCAAGTAGAATTGTAGTATGAATCAGTCAAATCAGTATTACAAAGTTGTCTAGGTATTTAAGGATAGATTTGACTGTTGCTTGAATTATGTTCTGATGAAAAGGAGAACCTGAAACATACCTTGATTGTTTGTTCAAGTGTATCTTTTTAAAATTATGTATTCCCCATGAAATAAAAGTCAGAATAACAAAATGTTTGGAAGCAAGTACATAGTTACCATAAGAAAAGTATATAGCAATGCATATTTCTACATATTTCTATCTGTTTATCTATCTATCTATCTATCTATCTATCTATCTATCTATCATCAAATCTATCTATGATTTCAGGAGAAATTAAGGGCATGGCACCTATTTTATTAAAATATATTTAAATTAAAATGTGTATAGTAGTTTGAACGGTCAGAACAGAAAATGCTTCAAGATTTCACTTCAAATCCTGGCTGTTTGGATTGCAAAAGGATGCTTAGGAAGGCTGAGTGGGCCTGCCAGAACCAAAAGCATTTAAGAAATCTCAGGGGAAGCTGCGTCCTCCAGAGGTTTACTTTTCACTTCAAAGCAGTCAGGCTCAGCCTCCTGGTAATGAGCCAATGTGAACTTCCAAACATCTGTAGTTTCTCCTCCCTTCACACACTTGACCCTTTTGTTGGTATGTCAGCATATGGTAATGTGAATAATAAAGAGAATGTTGCTCTTTTATTTATGTTTCAATTTTAATACACCCTTTACTGAGTCACATAATCGTATCTGTAGTTCCTATTCACGGATTTAAAGAAAGAAATATTTTAAGCTGGACAGGCTCATCATTTCTGATTTTGTTGATTTCAGGGAGTAATTTGGGGCTCAGAAATGTTAAGTGACATGCCTAAGGCACATAGCTGTTTAGCAGATCGGCTCTGGTGCTCTGTCACTTTTGCCCCTTTGCTTCCTTGAACTCATCATTCCATTATTTCAAGAGTTGCTTACTAACCACGTACTGTAAAAGTAACACTGTGCCAGGCTTTGGAAGCATGCCAAATCTGAATATGATGTGACCTTGCTTGGTACAAGAGCAGCTAATGGTGTATTTTTATATTTTTTGTCAAATGTTTTTGAAAGATATAATAAGAACTTCTATTTCTTATCATGATTAAAATTCAAAGAACTCCAGAAATATGTATGCAAATGCTTGAAAAGGATATAGAATCAAAATAATTCCAGCAGTACATAATGACTAACATATAAGGGTGATTTTTTCTAATTTCTTCTTTTTATTGTGACATAATTTCATAATTTATATACAATAGAATATTCAACTGGATGGTTTTATATCTATCTCTATATATCTATCTCTATTTCTATCCGTTACCATTTATCTCTAAGCCATTTGAGAGAAAGTTGTAGACATGATTCTTCATCAACGGTAAATCCAAAACCAGTGTGAAGTTCTCCTAATCAAGGATACTTTCTTCATACAACCTTCCAAACACAAAGCCAACATTTTAGAAAGCCAACTCAGCACACAGCCGTATAAGACCAAAAATATTGTTATAATATATAATCATAAGATTATACATATGTTATTATTTTAACATAAAATGTTAAAATATATGCTCATCTGAAAAACATGTTACTCTGAACTATTTATCTTTCTGTTACATAAATATTTTTATTTAAGTAGAACTAGATGGTGGTAATTAGTACTAATTAATCATATTATTAATTTAACACATGTGTGAGAAAAGTATAACTATGTTTCTTTCTGTTCTGTTTCTTTCTGGAAGATTGGTTATCAGGAGACAGAAAGGGAGTAGATTGTGGTGAGCAAATGCTCAATATGAGTAAAACCTATGATAAGGTGTAAGGGGGTGGTTGAGCAGTGGATAGGGGTGATGTCAGTGCAAGGATGTGAGGAACTCAATGATGCTGGAATGTGACGGGGTGTAGGGTGGGGGGGTTGGGTTCGACTATCCATGGAAATGGAAAGAGGGCTGGAGGAAGGAACAGGTGAACTCTGGGGATTGGTAGGTCTGTAGTTAAAACTACAATGGTGGGAAAGTTCTTTTGGAAATTATGGCAGGAGCGGGTTACCGGTGCATGGTGTGGGGGTGGAGGGATATGTGGGATAGGGTCTACCTGGGGCATGCTTCTATGGAATATGAAAGTGTTCATCTTGTCATAGAGTGTTATACCACTGGGTGGGAACCCACACAAAAAACAAGAAAATAATAAACTTCCATCCTGGGGAGTTGTGCTAGGTTTTAAACTAGAGGGGCAAGATTCTCTTGAGAACACAGGCATTGCCTAATTCAAATGAAAACAGACCAATATGTCAAGCACTCAATATTACTGCAAGTAACTATGAATCTTATTCTTCAAAAATTGAAACTTAGTAGTTACTGTAGGTTCCAAGGGGAGGGAAGGGAAGAATAGGTTAAATGGAACATAGGGCATTGGAATTTTTCTGCATAATCTTGCAATGATGGATACAGGCCATGATACATTTTGTCAAAACCTATAAAAGTGTATGGTGCAAAATGTAATCCATAATGCAAACCATTGACCATGGCTAGTAGTAATGCTTCAATATGTGTTCATCAATTAAAACAAATGTACCATACTCATGTAAGATGCTATTAATAGGAGAAATAGTGAGAGGGGGAGGGGGTGAGGTATAGGGGAATCCCCCATATTTTCTATGTGCCTTTTCTGTAACCTGAAGCTTCTTTGAAAATAAAGCGATAAAAATAGCACACTGGGGGAATATACAGAAGAAATCGTCACTGTACTAAAAAGATAACATATCTTACAGTGATGAAAGTCACATGGAAAATTTATTTAAAAAATTTTTAAATTTTATTTATTATTATTTATTTTTTATTGTTTATGTATATTTTTGGCTTTGATTTGGGGGAAGTTTTGGATTGCAGAAGGGTTGCAACTGTGGTAGGGGAAGATCACTGATGCGGGGTGTCAGTGATGGGGGGATGTGTGGGGAGTGGTGCACCTGGAGCATGCCTTTATGGAATATGAATATGTTCAAGTCTTCATGGGGTGTTGTCTTGGTGGGTGGAAATCCACACAATAGCCTAAGGGATATTGAATTCCATCCTATGAAATCCTGCTACATTCTCTAATAGAGTGGCAAGAATCCCTAGGGTACATGGGCAGTGCCTAGCAAAGGAAAGATCAATTCACCAGGCCCTTGATATTGATGCTTGTACTTATGAACCTTGGTCTTGTAAAATTGAAACTTAACTTAGTATTCTATATTGCCTAAGAGTTACCTCCTAAAAGCCACCTTGTTGCTCAAATGTGGACTCTCTCTAAGCCAAACTCAGCATATAAATCCACCACCAACCTGCCCCACCACCAGCATGGGACATGACTCCCAGGGATGAGATGACCTGGCACCAAAGGATTATTACCAAGTGCCTACTAGTGATGCATCTGGAAAATGACCTTGGCCAAAAGGGGGAAATATTAAATACAAATGAGTTTTTATGGCTAAGAGATTTCAACGTGAGATGGGAGTTCATTCCAGAGCTTATGTTTACACATGTCTCAGCAGGACCTCATTGACTGCCACAGTAAGCACTGCCTCAAACACGGGTGCTACTGAGGGCTTTAGAGACATCTAGACACCTATAGTGCAGGGCAGACAATCTCTGCAATTCAACACCCTGCCTGTGGTACATACCTTGGATTATATGTTCCCCCATGTAACAGAGTTAGATTCATTTATAATTTCCCTACACATGGCTTTTCTGGCCCTTTTAGTTGAACCTATGATTAGCACTATACTCATTAAATATATGTCCCAGGGACTTAAATCTTTGGTCTGTTCATATGTCGATTGAGCCCTGTATCTCAGCAGAGTTGCAGCCAATACCTACTCTCCAGTTCATTGGACTTGCCTAGGACAACTAGCAAGGGGGTGATGATGGGCAACACCCATCCCAAAAGTAGAGTGTCTTTAACTGCAAGCAGGACAGTTCCATCCATCTGCCCCATGGGATCTAGGCTCCCTCTCAATCAGAAACAGAGGTGGCATCACCATCCTAATGTCCTCAGGATTTAGTCGGTATTTTGCTATGGACTAAAGTAGACTTATTGTTGTTCTAGCAATGGACAAACTTGTAACATTGATATGGAGGCAATGATATGGAGGTTCTGAGGGGAGGGAGAGGGAAGAATAAGTGTAACATGGGTCATTTTGGGACATTGGAATTGTTCTGAATGACATTGCAATAAGAGATACAGGCCTTGTATACATTTTGTCAAAACCTATAAAGGTGAGCAGTGCAAAGTGCAGACTATAGTGTAAACTGTTGACCATGGTTAGTAGCAATGCTCCAATATGTGTTCATCAATTGTAACAAATGTATCACACTATTGAAAGATGTTTTTGATGGGTATTAGTGTGGAGGGGGGAAGGGGTGTGTGTATGGTTATCCCCCTATATTTTCAATGCATCATTTATGTAACCTAAAGCTTCTTTAAAAATAAAAAATAAAAAAAGATATCTCCTATACTTAATAAAAAAGGTAACATTGGCATGCTTCTTTTCTTCACATGATACAGTAGGATATTTTTACTTCTGTTTCCCTTTCTAATAATACTCCTCTGAACTGCTTGCAGCCTTTAGGGCATTCTTTTTTCCTTTCTTTTTCTTTTTTGAAGTGGTAAAACTGAATACCATCAAACATAACAGTCACTTTGACTTGCAGCTCACTTTTGTCAAGGCTGCGTTACATTTATTCTTGGTGTTAGCCCTATGTGATGTCATCAAGTGCAATATCCTCTCAACAAAAGCATTTGAGCATGAAATACTTAGGATTTTACTTACTAGTGACAGCAGATTTTTAGCCTTTTAGGAATTAGTTTCCAGCTCTCCAAAAATATCCATCCACTGTGCATTTAAAAGCTTGTTCTGGTGGACCAGTTGTCTTCAAATCAGGTCCTGTGCATCTAAAAACATTCATCATATAGGCTATCTATGTTCACACTCCGAAGCACATAAGTTAAAACTTTCCTTCACAGGGAAAATGTTTTTAAAGGACAGAAGTAATTTGTTCCTGTAAAACTGACATTGGATTCCAAAAAAAAGTTACAATTTTTGTAAAGAAATTAGTAAATCCTCTTAAACTTTGCTACCCTTTTCTGGTGACTTCTTTGAGCTCTGGAGCAATCTCATTTCCTCAAAAAGGTGTCTTCTCTTTACATTATATTGAACAACCCGGGGCAGTCACCTATCCTTTTCTAGGCTTCATAATTATAGCCTCTTTAATGATAATCAAACAAGTTTAGAGAAACAAGACACAATGTTTTATTTTATCAAAGTTCTTTTTTGTGATTCTCATTCTCAAGATAATTCCAAATAAGAGAAGTCCTTGTTCTTGTCCCAGGCATTGAAAGTATGACTGTATGGCAGGCCATCTTCATCACTTTTTTCCTCTCAAAGAGGGAGTTGACAGGAAAGTGATAGCACTAAGCTTTAAAAGAGCTTTATTTTACAATTTCCTCTAGGCCTTTAATCAAAGGAAAATAATTTTTTTCTTCCCTTTAGACATAGGCCATATAAAAATCAAAACTAATTAAACTATTTTCTGAAAGTGTCTTCTAGCTTCCTCAACATTTGGCTCACTTATAAACAACATAAAGATTTGTAAGGATTACTCAATGGCCATTATTGGATTCAGAGAATAAAAGGGGTCTATTTTATGTATTTAAGGATATAAAAAGGAAGGTATAAGTTTTACAATATTGCTTGTCTATTACTTCCTGTGACAACTGTGGTAAGGTTATTTTGTTGGAATTTTTCAAAGTTATTGGCTTCTTTATCTATAATATGTTTATCAATCAGTATTAATTTCCATGCCATATATTCTAATTCTATAGGTAAATGCAAAATATGAATTCTTATAAATATAAATGTACCTTTCATGTTTGACGTAATACTGAAAAATGTTAAATATTATGATGGTCATAATGATGATAATGCATTCTCTAGATTTGAAAAAATGAGGATGGTTCAATCTTTTAAAAATTATAACACATAATTTAAAAAATATTAATAACTCAAAAGTTTATCTTGTAATATAATATCAATAACAAAAATGTAAAATAATCTCTTCCTCAATAATTATGTGGAAAAGGATGAGTATGAAAACGCTGCATTTAAATTATGCACATAAGTATATTTGTAATTGATTTGCAAATTTGTAATTAAAGCCTTAATTATAGAATATTTTAAATAAAATTCAGCTTAGCAAAATAGTGCTTATAGTGACCTCAGAAAATTGCTATTCTGCATTGCTTTTGTTATAAAAATAAATAAGAATAAGTTGGTGTATTATATGTTGTAAAGAAAAATTAAGCTGTTTTTATTTTGACCCAACCAAATGTATATCTATCTTTTAGCCTTTCTATTAAATATTTCCAAAGTGCTTGGAAATAGTTCATTTACAAAATTCAGTATATATCACCTGTATTGATTTGGTATTGGTTTAATCAATTTATCTTTAAAAATAGTTAAGGGTAATGTCAACTAATTCCTTACTCAAATTATGATGAATTAGAAAGTAGAGAATATTAAAAATGTTATAAATTTATTATATTGAGTCTAATTGTCAATTTTGTCACAGTCCAAAGCAAGCATTAATTAAATAATATTGCATGTTACTGTGCAACCAGTTATATCAGGAAGTTTATAGTTCATCTTTTTCTAGTCTCCATTACAGCAATTCCCTGTTTTCCATCATTAACTTCTAGGAGTTTCTTTGGAAATTGTTACCATGGCCTGGAGCTTTTGGGCCAGTTCATAAAGTGAGAAGCCATTAAATCATCTGGGCTAAACTTTACCGGTCTTGGTAATATTAACATAACCCAAATTTCCTCATTATCTCCTGGGTCAAATTGATATACAGTCTACTCAACTTAAGGTACTCATATTTTTATTATTAAAACAAAATAATAAGGAGCAGTTGAACATAAATAGAAAATACATAAAGCAGAGCATAAATTCAGGTTAACTGAAAATATATGAATTCAGTGCTAGTTCATTGTTTATCTATAAAGTAAATCTGCTTCATTTTCTATGCAAAGATATGGGAAACTCTAGGTTATAAGCCATATAATCTATAAATTTATACATGCACAGTATATAGTCCGTATAGCATTATATATCCTATAACTTCATATATGTACACACACATCTCATATATATAATGTATAGTGTCACCAAAAATAATCAATAAAATGGGTTTATTGAAAGAGAAACTGCTCAAGCAAGGAGAGCTGAAACTGAAGTAAGAGTCTCAAAATAGTTTGCAAGTTACATTGTCTTATAAAGACAATTAGGGGATTTCCAAAGGCAAATTATATTAATTGGTTGACAATTAGGTTCCTTATTATAACTTAGGGTCTTATAAAGTGGGGAGTGATCATAGATTAGTTATTATTGTATATTTGTCTCTTTCTGATAGATTATTTCTATTGGTCAGAAACCAGCTTATATTCAATTGTTTAAACTGCAAACTTTGCAGTGTTTGTTATGTTGTTTTAGGTAGTCCCGACTTTTATTTTTAACTCTTTAGAAAGTCCCAATTACTTTTTGGAAAAGGGGTCATGCCCAGCCATGCCAATGCAGGCAGCTAATTTATTATGTATATTGATCTGAAGCAGCTCTGTGGTACACATTACTATGCACACACATATACAACATACAGTTCTATATCCATTATATAAACTGTGAATTTTTTTATAATTGTGTAGCCAATGATCTTGGTTGCCCTGACAAGATTCCCTTGCTCTTTACCTTTTCTGTGCACTCTCTCTTGACTTCTGTGGTGTTTTAAACTGTCTGTACCCCAGAAAATCATTTTCTTAAAACTAAACTTATTGTAAGTGGGTTTTAATGAGGATACTTCAGTTAAGACATGCCCCAGGGTGTGTCTTAATCCTCTTACTGGAATCCTTTATAAGAGAATAAAATTCAGATGAAGAGAGAGAGAAAGGCACAGAAGCAAGAAACTGAAAGCAACAAAATCCAGAAGAGAAGGGAGAGACCAGCAGACACTGTCATGTGTCTTGCCATGTGGCAGAGGACCGAAGGATCACTGGCAGCTGGTCTTTGAGAAGAAAGCATTGCTATGATGATGCCTTGCTTGCCTGATAGTTTTCTGACAGCCAAAATCTTCTTTATTTTCAGGTCTCATGCTGAGAATGCAGGAAAAACAACACCCCCTAGAAATAACTGTAGGTCAATGACTGATGGGAAGTGTTCTATCCATATCTGAGTTCTCTCTTCCCTCAGCTGGGATAATTCTGAAGCCCATGTTCTATATTTTCCCCCAAGATGAAACTCTTGATACCGACAATCATAAGTTGCTCGATAACACACACTTTGGTTACAGTTCTCCTTTATCTATTTCCTTCTCCACTCTGCTGCCTGTGTTACCTAGGATAATTTCCCAAATAAACTACTCACATTTGAATCTGTATCTCTGGTTCTGTTTTAGAGGTCAAAAAAGCTAAGAAAAATTCATTTATTTTCAACAAATATTTATGGATAAGCTACTATGTAGATAAAATGAGCAAATGTACCTTTGTCATGGGGTTTATATGCTACTAGGGGAAGGATGAATATAAAAAAATATCTAAAGAATTATGCCAGACATTGATAAGTACTGTAGAGGAAGAGCGTAAAGAGTGCAATTGTGGGGAACATTGCAATTGATAACAGTATGGCCAGGGAAGTCCTCACAGAGATGGGGTCATTTGATCAAAGCCCTGAAAGAGGTAAAGAGTGTGTCATGGGGAGGAGAATGCTCCCAGTTCTAGCAAACTTAAAAGTGTCTTTATATGTTAATTTCCTTATAATTATTATTTTTTCATAAAAAGTTATGGGCATGCAATATTTTATTAAATGGACTGTAAAAATCTCACATAACAAGGGGAAAAAGATCTTAGCAGTGAAAGTCAAAGATGTTTTACTTTGTGACATTTCAGTGCACAACTGTATCCAAATGGCTGCATACTTCAATATTAAATACAGCTTTATCAAAATGTCTTTCTCTGAATAAGATAATGCTCCTTCCCTCAAAGTGCCTAGATTTTAAGGATATAAACAAACAAATACAAAAATGTAATCGTGTTTAAGGAAAAGAAAAAATTCAGAATAATAAGTGATTAATTTATGAGATGCAGATCAAAGAAATTTTAGAGATTCTGGTACATGAGTAGCATCATGAAAATCATCCAGACAAAAGACCTAGGACATACTGGGCTTGGTGAACAATAGGTACAGTGCTATGAAATCATGTTTTGAATGACTTACCTTTGTTAAGATTTTTTTTTTTTTTTTTTTTTTTTTGGTGCGTCACTGCACAGGAGCCTGTGCTTCTCCACACAGCTCAGGTCTGGGATACCTATTTTTTTAAACAGGAGGTCCCTGGGATCGAACCCAGGTCCTCCACCTGGTAACCAGGAGCTCAATTGCTTGAGCCACAGCTGCTTCCCTGTTAAGACTTTCAACAGCACACATTTTGCAAATTATAAGATGGAAGTTGAGGCTGAACAATGATGCAGAAATCAGATAATGAGGGGTCTTGTGTGCCTTGCTAGGTGTCAGTGAATAATTTTGAAATGACATCAGTTTTGTATTTTTAAAAGATTTCCCTGGCTTCAAAGTGGAATATGAATTGGATGGAGCAGGGCAGAATCTGAAGACAAGCTCAGGAGTTTGGAAATTCAGCTATGCCAGATATAATGGAGGGCAGAAAACAGAGTCAGAAAGAGGTATGTGGGAATACCAATAGGATTTGGTGATTGAATTTGGAGAGGTGAATGAGAGGGAGTTGCTAGTGTGATTATGTAACTGTTTGTATGGTGTTCCTGGTTGGATGGGTCACCGATCTCAGAATATAACCTCAGAAATACTCTGCACTGCTTCACAGTATGGTACCCTCTGCTTCTATCTACTTATCTCTCATGTTACAATGCTATTTTTTCCTGGGTTGATGGAGCTGAAAAGGTTGAAGTAAGTTGGATAATACCATAATTATTAGTACCCATTGATCCGTATTTAAAAGAAAATAACTCCATCTTTTTTCACTTATTTCATAAAAGACAAAGTACATTTGGCTAAACAACTGTTAACAATTGCTGCAAATAAAATATCCCTCTATAAGAGGAACAAAACTAATATTGGTTGTCTACTAAGTGCCACACACTTTGCTAACATTTCCTCACTCCTCAGAAACCTACACAATAGGGAATGCTATTTCAAAAGTGAGAAATTGAGAATCATTTGCTTGTTGTTACATGGTTCATAAGTGGTGACTGTGGGATTTGAACCCTCCTGTCCTTGATGCCAAGACCCATATATCTTTGTAACAGGGAGCCAACAAGGACACAAAAAGCTCCAAAGTAAATGAATAGGATATCTTTTTTCTATATGATCATATGATCATAATTATATAACATTATCTGTCTCGTTTTTTATTTTTATTTTTTGATAATAGATTATAATGAGTCATTGAAACTCTTCATTTTAGGTAAGTCATTATTATTTTAATCAGGAATATTGTGATTCAGAATAATCTCATGAACTTTGTTTCTGCCATTGTGGAAAGGTGAGTTTTTATTAGATTTAAAGTTGAATGAAACAGTGACATTTGTGTAATAGTTATTTTTTAACAAGTTTCATTTAGTTTTATAATCCAGTTTTAATTTGGTTTCATATTTTATATTCTGAATCAAAAGAAAATTAGGAATTTTCATTTTAAAGGAAGATATAGAAGCATAACTTTGTTGGAAAAAAGATTTAGTGGATCTTCTTCTATATAGAAATATACTATATAAGTACCTTTTATATCATACATGTGGAATTTTATATATAAATAAAATTACATAGACTCAAAACCAAAATCATTTTGGATGGGTGCATAATAATCATTTAAAAACAAAAAGATGTTCATAAGCAATGATAACAAATGTCCCTTTATTACTGAATGAACAATTTCACCATTATCAAAAGAGGTAAATGTTGATGTCATAATTTCTTTAGAGGTTGTTAATTATTACATAAGAAAAAAAAGATTGAATATTTGGAAATCAGAACAAACCCATTTATTTGAAGAAACAAACACTCTTTTAAAAAAAAAAAACATTTTCAAAACCACTTACACTATCAATAAATGTTACATAGAGGAATTTTGACTTCCATATACTGTCCAGCTCTATAGGATTACAACTGCAGTGAAATTTGAGGAGATCTGCAAATTGATCCTATTTTCCACCCATAGGTCCTAGTTTTACTCTCCAGGGCTTCACAAAATCATGATGTCAGAGTCATCATTTGAAGATGAAAATCTGATCATGCCCTTCCCTCCTAAAATCCTTTATTGACTTTCATTCTTTTGTAAGCTCAAATTCCATGTCTTTAAAATTTCCGGCACTACCTCCAGTTCATCTCATTCTACTCTTCCCCTCCCTCCCTGTATTTGAGACGTTGAGTTTTCTGAGGTCCTCAAGCCCCACATGCTCTCTTCCATTTGGGAACTGTCATGTGACTGTTCCCTCTGCTTGGTACACTCTTGTCACTACTCCACATATAGTTAAATCTTACTGTTCCTTCAAGTAGCAACTTGAACATCATTTTCTCAAGTAAGCCTTTCCTAAGTCTATAGTTTATGCTAAAGCCTTCTGTTATACATTCTTATAGTACAGAGTACTTCAAAAGAGCCCTGTGCACAATTATAAATGATCAGGTATTTATTTTATGTTATTGTTTATTGCCTCTTGCTCCATTGATATCTACCTACCCTTGATGAACAGTGCTTGTCGTGGACACCATTGTATGCCCAGTGCTAGTAAAGTGCCTGGCATTTAGTAGTAACACAGAAGATGGCTGTTGATTAATTACCTGATAATAGTTCTTTCATATAAAAGGTGTTTAAAAATACTAAACTGTTACTAAGTGACCTGGGAAGATTTTCTTCTCTAGAAAAGCCCATATGAACACAAAAACTAAAGAAATACTTTTCATGTCACATATTTATGAGGTCTTTTACCATTTTGGTTCTTATCCTAATTGGTGCATTGCACCAATTCACTAATGCACATTTTTAATAGTGGGATAGAGGTGGGCTGCTGTACTTTTTATATATTACAGTGGTTCTCAGACAGGGGTGATTTTGCTCCCTTTCCCCCCAGGGAACATTTGACAATGTCTGGAGACATTTTTGGTTGTCACAGTTGGGGAGTGCTAACTGGCATCTTGAGGTTAGGAATGCATCTAAAATCCTGCTATGCACAGGATACCCCTCAAAACAAAGAATTATCCAACCCAGAATATCAATAGTGCTGAGGTCGAGAAACCCTGAAATAAGGAATGGACTATAAATTCTACTTTTCTGGAAAGATGGTAGTTTCTATAATACAATCTAAAGTGCATTCCTTAATTAACTTAGTCATTTAGTTAATTTAATTTTGGTACTCATATAGACATGAATACGACACTCTTGTTTTGTAAGGTGTAGCTGGTTTACTTAGAGCCCAGTACTAAACCTTTTCCTATTTAACACAACATCTTAAACATTACTGACATTCAATAAATCTTTGTTGAATTGAATTTTATTTGGCACATCCTTCCAGCATGTCAAGATCATTTTGTATCCAAAACCTATGTCTAAATTTTACTGAACTTTCTAGTTCCATGTCATGCACAGATATGGTCAGTATGACAACTATGCTGTCATAGGTTGGATTATGTACCCCAGAAAAGCATGTTCTTTATTTTTAATATATTTATAAGACAAAGTATGCAACAAATAAAACCTGCAGAAAACATGTTTTCCCATCACAATCTGTTGCTTTACCAAATAATATTTTGAAAGCACTTTCCTTCAGTCATTATAAAGTTCTTAAAACACAAAAGAAATTAAATCTGTAAGAAAGTCTAGTAGACCAGATGCTGTTGTCAGGACTTATATGTTGGTAGTTATGCTTCAGTACATCCCATGCCATCCACCTCCACTCAAGCCACCTTGCCCATAGTATCCTCCACTGCCTCCACCACTACGGCCATAACCAACTGAGCCATCAGGAGTACCGTATCCTCCACTGTAGTTGTTCCCCATTCCCATTTTTCTGAGAGATCCATAACCTTCCTGATTATCCATTCCATCTCTGCCATAGCCTTCCATTCCAGAACCTCCCATTCCAGAGCCACCTCCAGGAGAATTCAAGAAAAGTTCAATGTATCAATGCTGCATGTTATTTTTATCTTTAGACATGGCAGCTACTGCACCGTCATGTGTCACAAACTCTACATCTGCTTCTCCGTTGCTTTACCATCACCTCCAATATCAATATAAACTTGTATTGTGTTTAGAGGTGAGAAGAAATTAGCAATACCATTTTTAGTTGCACGAAAAAGCAACCCTCTCGTATGTACAAAATGACCACCTTGAAAAAAAAGCATGTTCTTAATCTTAATCCATTCCTATGGATGGGAACCCATTGTAAATAGGATCTTATAAAGATGTTATTTTTAGTTAAAGAGTGGCTAACTGAATCAGATTGGACCTTCACCCAGATTGCTGAAGCTCTTTATAAGCAGATTGAAATTCTGACAGAGAGAGAGAAAGCTATGAGCAAGAGCAGAAACTGTAAATTTACAGAATGCAGAAAAGAAAGGAGAAGTCATTGCTATATGATAGAAAAGCCAGGAACCCAAGGACTGCCAACAGCCAGCCCCAGAACACCACAGTCTTCAGGGGAAAGCATTATCTTGCTGACACCTCAAGTTTGGAATTCTCCTAGTCTCAAAACTGTGAGCCAATAAATTCCACTTGTTTAAGTCAACTCACTGTATGGTATTTGTTTTTAGCAGCTGGGAAACTAAGATGCCATTGATAAAAATAGTGCAGAAGAGAAGAACATACTCCAGGATTAAATTCCAAAGATTCTGTTGTTGAATATAAGCATTTTAAAAATACCATTTCATCATAGTGTTCCCAATGACTCTATGACACCTGCTTTCTATATTTTTTTCTTTCATTGATGAAAAAAATAAGATCACACTTTCAAGAAGACTCCATATGTATAAAAGTGAATTTAAAAAGGTAATAATTAATTATGAAAAAGTGGCTTAGTATTTTTATATATTAAAATATTCGTACAGACTACTAAAAGTGCAGTATATTTTCTCCAGACAAGTGGGAAAAGATCAAGAAAAATTTCACAAGAGAAAATTATTAAAACACTTGTATTTAAAAAGTAATAATCAACACTTATTGAACCCAGTTTTAGGCACTGTGATAAGTGTTAAACATGCACTGTCTCACACTGAGTTATATATTGTTTGTTTTATGTATATTTGCTAGACATATCAAGGTTAAGAAATTTGTCTAAGGTCACACAGCTATAAAGATATGTAAGGAAATATATTCAAATTCACTAGTGGTTGAACACTTGCAAATTAAACAAATGCATAATGTATTTTGCATAACAGATTAGGAAAAATTAAAAAATATAATGACATCAATGCTATAAAACTTGCAATAAAATATATATAAATACATTGATGGAGGTGAAAATTTTAACCTGATGGAAACCAAACTACAATGTTTATCAAGGGTCATAAAATATTTTTATACTTTGACTTATAACTCCATGTATGGTAATTTTTCCTAAGCAAAAATAATTTTAAAAAAATCTTTATATCTATACATTTATTTATTAATAATGTCAATATAATTAGAATGACAAGAAAGTAAACAAACTATTCAGAATCACTTTAAATAAATTAGAGAATAGCCAATTGATGAATTATTATGAATATGATTAGGAACTATTTTAATTTTGAAGGTAATATAGAGGAATGTTTCTTGATATAATTCTAAGCAAATAAAGAGAAATGCAAAGTAAATTTGTTGTGTTTATCAAAGTATGTCTGCCTATGAGAAAATCCAGAAAGGAATATATAAGAAATAAAAATAGTTCTGTAATATAGTGGCAGTATAATTGTATCTTTGAAAACATATTTAATATAGTATGTATAAGTACCAAAAACTAATTAAAGTAATGCACTCTTAGGCTGCATTATAGAATCTGTCATCAGAAAAGAGTAATTTGCAATCCCATTCCCTAAATCAAGATTTCTCAACCTCAGCACTATTAACATTTTGAGCCAGATAATTCTTTGTGGCGGGGACCTTTCCTGTGCATTGTAGAAGGTTAACAGCATCCCTATCCTCTATACACGAAATGATAGTAACCCCCTCCAATTATGACCAGCCCAAGACTATGAACTATGATTTTATAAAAGATTGTTTAGAAAACTGGCCAGAAACATTCCACTCTTTGAGTCAGTAACATTTTTTAAAGTGACTTAGCTCTGGAGTAGACTCTATTTGTCTACACTTTGGATTTTGGCCATGTGCTTTGGCCAATACAATGAGTTATGAGCTCCAGTTCAAAGTCCAGGCTTTGTGAAGCCTTGTATACTTCCACCTACTTTTATTGGACCCCTACCACTCTCATATGAATATGCTAAGATACGGGGATGGAATAAAAAAGACAACATGGACCGGAGTTAGCCAGATGTGCCAGCTCAGGCTCCATACATGTGAGTGAGCCCCACGAAGTTTAGCAAAGGTAATTCACAGCTAACACAGTAAGCCACAAATGTATGAGAGTTCACTCAGGAGCAGAACACCTCTGCTGAGCCTAGCATAAATTCCCAAACCATGGAATCATGAGCCAAATTAATAGTTGCTTTAAGCCACTAAATATTGCATTGTTTTTTAGTGTAACAACGGATAACTGATATATTTTGTGACAACACTTAACCTTAGTGCTCCTGGGAAATTTGTGTTAATGCAAAAACTCTGCAACATCACACTCTGTATCTTAGAATTTGCCTTTCTGCCCAACATCCCTCACTGACACTTTCATTTGAAATACCTCTGAATTTTCTACAGAATGCTTAAATTCCAGTAAAGTGTTAGAGACCATCACACCTTACAGATTTTGACTACATAAATAACTAGATTTATACTAAGTCATAATTTGTTTTTACTTTATTAGAGCTAATTCAGCTTTATTCAATTTATTTTATGCAATTTTCAATTAATATATGCTTTATGGAAGTAATGAAGTTTCAAGGAAAAACAGCCTATCTATTTCTTTAAGATATAAATGTTTGCAAGAAGTAGGTTGAAACTGCTGGGATATTTTGTGAAAATAATTAGGTTTGCAGATTAATGAAGTAAAAATTATTATAATTGTATTCTAACAGTAAGACATTGCTGATGCTGAAGATAGTTTGTACTGAAATTGTTGTGTTATATAAACTTTCTACTTTTTCCTAGAAACCTGAATGATAATCATTTTAATGGAGTTTTTATATTTCATCTCACATTGCATTTCTAATGATATTTAATTTAATATAGAGTTTCATTTTATTCTACTTTGGCAACTGATACTGTATTTTGTGGAAAGGCTTTTTGAAGACATATTAGGTAATCTTATGGCCAAGGAGAAGTGAATATATTTCTAAAATTTTAAATAAAAAAATTTAGGTTGTAGTTAATACTTTTCCAATGATACAATTTTCAAATCTCTAAATCCCTCATAGTTTTCTTATTTGAAAGGTAGACATGATGATCAATTGATTGTAAAAATGGCCCCAATTCTTCCCCTTCCCCTAACCATGCTCCTTACAATACGACCTTGCAGCTCCATACATGAAGAAGTGAAGTTTATTTTCCCACTCTTTCAATCTGAGCTGAGTTTGTGATTTACTTTGGCCGATAGAATGTGGTGGAAGCAGTGGTGTGTCATGTCTGAGACTAGGACCAAAGAGGCTTCGTGATTTTGCTCACTTTCTTCAACTCCCACCTTTATGTTTGAACTATCCTGGGCCAGCCCCTGGAGGAGGACAGACCACATGGACCAGAGCCATCCTATCACCCCAGATGAGACCACCTTAGACCAAACAGCCCCATCTGACCCACCAGCCAGTCAAAGACATGTGAGCAAGTCCAGAGAGATTGCTGTAGCCCAGCACACATAAGCAGAACCACCCAACTAACCTATAGTTGCATTATAAAACAATAATAAATCTTGTTTTAGCCCACGACACCTTGGAGTGAGTTGTTAGGCATTAATGACTAACTGTATTTTATAAAGTTATTGACACAATTTTCATACCTCATGTATTGCTGTATTTATATTTTGCATTTATATAAAAGTAACAGCCACATGTTTGACAAATTTTATTTTACATAATGATACCATAAATTATTTTGTAATATAAATTATATTTCATTCTCTAATTAAAATTTATATTAATTAATCTATGCAATATAATAAGTTTTCAGTTTATCAGAACCACAATTTTACTGATTCTTTGAAATTAACCATATTAAATGGGTAGCAACTATTAAAATTTATTCTGCATGTAATTGAAAGTATTGATTTATTTCCAAATTTGTGTTTTGAGATAGAGAAAATATTATTGGTATACAATTATCTTAACATAGGAAAACCCACAGCAATGTGTTTTAAAAAAAACTTTAAAAAAATCCAAATGGCTGAGTTATAAATATACAGACATTTCTTATTTAAATACTAAGTAAAATAAATTAAGAGACACCAAACCAATTGTGCAAATTTTAGGGGATTTTGATTATTTAGTTTTGGTAATGGATGGTGGTAATGGTAGATCAACTTTGTGAACACAATTAATAGCACTGAATAATATATCTGAATATGATTAAGAGGGGAAATGCTAGATTGTATATATGGTAACAGAATAAAAATGTTTTAAAAACATCTCTGAAACAACGCTACACAAACAGGGAACCCTAAGTTAAACCATGAACTTTAATTAACAGTCCAATTGTAAAAATGTGCCATCATCAATTGTAACAAATGTTCCACACCAATGCAAGGTGGTGGTGATGAGATGGTATATGGGAATCCTGCATTATATGCATGGTTGTTCTGTAAACCCACAACTTCTCTAGAAAAGAAAAAGAATCTAGGCATAAAAACTGATTATTTAAACCACTTTATTGAATATAAAAATTGAGACAAGTCATAGACCCTCAACAGTGATTTAGAAGATTATATTTGTTACTTGATTGAAATAACTCAACAGTTTAAGCCACTGCTAAATGATAGCATATTCTCTGTAGTAGGTCATGCTTACCCTGTCCTGATAAGGATAGCTGTTACTGTAATTTTCTTTCCTTTAGGGCACATATGGGAAAGTAACATTTACTGTGAATATATTGACTTGGCTCAGGAATTGTCTTATTACTACTTACTGCTGCTGGGAAAAGCAGGCAAAAAGTGTTCCAATATTCTCTTGGATCCCTGGGCTGGCTTGGTGTTTCTATATTAACTTTTGTAGGAGCTCAGCTTTTCAGGTGTTGCTACAAACTGCTGGCTTTCATTCATTTGTCTTTGTTTCAGTTGACATTGTCATTCATTACTACATGAGGCTTTATATGATGGTCTAATGTCCCTACTCTAATTACTTGGCATCCTGCACTAAACTTTAATCCCCCTGGGTCAATAACTGCTCTCAGTGTGGCTTTCAACAAGCATATATGTATGGATGGCTACATCTACAGAAGACAAGCTTGCATCTTGCGTTTTAAGGCCTTACTAAGCATACGTATTTGACGAATCCAGAATGAACAGAAATGTTGATTTATTAGGGACCAGTTTTTTTTTTTAAATTCTACTTGAATACTACTGAATCTGAACCATGAGAACCATCCATCTGAACATGATTTGTAGAAATGTGTTTACTTAATGCTTTCACACATTTGATTAGTTGAACCACACCTAATTCTTTAAAAAGAAGTCTTTTTATTGTTTCCTTTTAGTGGATGAGAAAACTGAGATGTTCGGCAGTTTGCCCAGTTCCATTGCATAAATCACCAGCAGGGTTGGGATTAGCATTCAGTGAACTTGGACTCTAACTGCACATCCACTTCCCTGAATCCAAAAGTCTGATGGAAAGCTTTTAGAAGTTGAATTATCATTACATTTGAAAAGATTGCATATCTCCTATTTTTATTTTAATTAGTTGTGCGAAATAAAAATTAAAAAAAAAATTTCTAAGTCCTTTTGCCATTGTGTTAGGAGAATATTATTCATACTCTCTTCATTCAGTCCATCAAGGAGTGGTATGTAGTTGAGAGAGAGAGAGAGGAGAGAGAGAGAGAGAGAGAGAGAGAGAGAGAGAGAGAGAGAGAGAGAGAGAGAGAGATCTAGGCCACTAGTATTCATAATATTTGGATTTCTTTCCTTTAAATGTGATATTTGTTTTAGCCTTATTTTAAATAATCTTCAAAAGTTGTATTATTCTCCAGGGAAATGATGATGTTCTCTGTGAGCCCACATGTGTGTGTGTATTTTATACAGTTGAAGCAATTCACAGGGAAATAATTTATCCTTTTAGACCTCCATACTTCATTTTGGATTATGACCAAATTACTAATGCTAGCATTGACATGAAAAAACACAGTTTAACACATACAATACATTGGATGATATAGAAGTTTCCATATATAATTTACTAAGGATGTGTTATGTGTTATAATATTATTTTTCTATATATAAGTCATCAGCTGACCATTGATAAAATATTTATTATTAGAAATTTAATTAGAATCATTTTTAGGTAAAAAGGAAATCTTCTGAATTCTGTTCTCAAATAAATTCCGTTTTACTTTTTACAAATTTAACATTCCTTTTGAAATTTACCCTTGCTTTGCAACCTTACTTCTTCCTCCTTGACTATCTCAGAGCACTTGACTTCTTTTTTGGAATTATGTTTACCTTCTAGATATGAGACAAGTGAGAATCAGCCTAAGTTGTTTTGTTTTTTTCCCTTGTTAATATCATTTATGCTTCTCCTCTAAGCCGGAGGCTGGAGATACAGTATGTAAGAGTAGGTGGAGGGTTATGCTAGTAGCATTTCTCTGTAGATTTAGGGACAATTAGTCTTCCCACACTGGGTTGGAGGCAGTGGCAAGGGGATTGAGTAGCTAAAAGTTCACCAAATTCTTTCTGTGTAATTACTTATTAGTGAATTTAGACCTCTATCAATGTTCTGACCTGATGCCAAAGAAAATTCATCTACAGCATACTGCTTCCATGCAAACTTCATTGACTTCATTAACAACAGAACCAAACCCTGGCAACAGGGGTATAAAGAACCAAGGCTTCACTATATTTTACTCTCCAGAAGCACTGCAATATGAGAAAATGAGTGTATTAAAATGCTGAAACAGCATTATAATGAAACATCCTTATAAAATTTTGTGTAAAACATTAAAGAATCTGTGTAAAAATTTACATACAACATTAAAGAATATGCCAGTAGAACTGTAGTAGTATCATAAGAAATATGCCACAAATATTTCTCATCGGGTTGCTGAGTTGTCCTGATTGCCTCATCTTCTCATTTGCAAAAAAGGTGCTAGGTGACTACACTTTATAATCATGTCTCAGTATCTCCATAGTACCTGTTTTCCCCCAAACAATCAACTACATTTATTTTAAAAGGTGGGTTTTAGAATAATTACTTTATTTGTGATGTGATGGTATAGCAATATTTCTATTCTCAAATAAGGAAGATCTAGGCAAATTTTAGTGAGCTCCAATGAGCTTCATAATAGTGTATAATACTTTTCTTCCCTGTATTTTTCAGATTTGGTAGTACAATTTGCTAGTGGAACTGGTTTATGGAACAATCTAGAGTTGTTGAAGCTAGCATTCTGCTTCCCACATGAGAGGTCCTGGGTTGGGTTCTTGGTGCCTCCTAAAAAAACAAAAACAAACAACAAGCAAACAAACAGAAAAACCAACTCGGGGGAGCCGATGTGGTTCGGTGGTTGAGCACTGGCTTCCCATATTCCAGGTCGGGGATTCAAACCCTAGCCCTTGGACCTCAAAAAAAAAAAATAAATAAAAAAAATTCTACTTCCACCAAATTAAAACTTTCTATCTCATCTTCCCTCTACTCCTCTGCTACATCCATCTTTGGCCTGATTCCAGTTTGGAAAGATGGTTTGTAATTCTTCTTGATTTTCTGGCTACACCTTTCCTACTCATAGCAATCAGCTGTTATAACTCTTCCAAGGTTAAGATAGTGGTGTTGGGGTAGGGCATATTTTATCTGCCTGGTGCCGTTTTCTTCTGTCCTTTGATCTCTGTGTGATGTACGTCCAGAAGATGGTGTTTTCCCTCTGTGGGAGCTTTTGTGGATCTATTCCTTGCTGGGCACCTGTGATGAATTCCCTGAATAAAACTGATTCACCTTTAGTTAACTGGTTAAGATGCCATCTTAGTGGAAGAAAGTAAGAAAAAGTTCTTAGGTAAATAGAAAAAAATATAGATATGGCAGGAAAACATAGTAAATGAGCAATTTAAAATAGAACAAGAAGCCCTAAAAACATATGGAATACACATGGAAATTTACCTTTTTTTGCATCTGAAAGAAAATATTGTTTAGATTTAATATATAAATATATATACATTTATTTTTTATTCTTTTATTTTTAAAGAAGCTTTAGATTACATAAATATTACATAAAAAATACAGGAGGAGAAAAGTTCTCAGAAAATGACTGTATTAGTCAGTCAAAGAGGTGCTGATGCAAAATATCAGAAATTTGTTGACTTTTATTAAGGGTGTTTATTTGGGGTAGAAGCTTACAGTTACCAGTCCATAAAGCATAAGTTACTTCCCTCACCAAAGTCTGTTGCCATGTATTGGAGCAAGATGGCTGCTGATGTCTGCCAAGAGTTCAGGCTTCCTGGGTTCCTCTCCTCCCAGGGCTTGTTTCTTTCCAGGCTCAGGTGCCCTGTTCTCTCCACAAGGCCAGCTATAGACTATAAGGTGACTGGTTCTGTCTCTCCCCAGGGAGATTGAGTCTGTCTGGGCTCAGCTGCTCTACTCCTTTGTGTGTTTACTTCCTGGACTCCAGCTCAAAAACTCCAACCTCCTTTCTCTGTGATGTAGTTTCTCTGTGAGTCCCTGCCCCCACCAAAATCCTACTGATGTGGCCCAATCAAAGACTTAATCATTATTTAATCAAGTAAAAGTAAAACCTCTGAATCCATTACACTGTAATACACCCAGAGGGAAAGACCAGTTTACAAACATAATCCAAAATTTCTTTTTGGAATTCTTCAGTAATATCAAACTGCTACAGTGACATTGATGTAGGTAGGCACTGCCCAGCTCTTTTGCAAAGAAAAATGGCAGAGAAAGGACAAAATCCTACCTGAGTGAGCTGTTTTTGGAACCCACAGAACAGGAGGCTTCAGGGCAATGATCTGGAGGGAGCTAGACAAAGAGATAAAGAGCCCAAGGGAAAATCATGAGTTGCTTGCCCTTGTGGCTGGAAACCTAAGCCCCACCCTCAAAGCAAATAACCTCCATGGGCCCTCTGGCTCTCACCAGCCAGCTGAGTGGGAGAGAGCATTCCCTGGGAGGAAGAGGTGTATAGTGAAGGGTGGGGAGTGCTTTCTTTTCCATGGGTTTGGACACTTGACCTCCCTTTGAATCTTGAGGAGGATACTAGCCAGCACTGAGGTGGCCCCAGGGAAAGGGGAGGGTGAAATCTGCTCAGGCAGGCTGTCCTACCCAGCTGCCCTGGGAGAGAGGAACTTTGTCAGGGAGTGGGCAGAAACAAGCAACTAATTAGCTGGGTCTCTGCAAACTGTTAAAAAGTCCAAATTGCCTAAGGGAAATGGGGACAGAAAGAGCCCAATAATATTTCAAAAGCCTACTTAGGCTACAGAGCTGTTGAAGTGCAGTGGGGGAATTCCTGCCTTGCATGTAGAAGGTCACTTGTTTCAGTCCCAGAACATCCAAACAGAAGGGATCCAGGGAGAGATAAGGCACACAGCTAATATGATAGGGAAATTATCGACTGAGTTTCAACTGTTTTGTTTTATGTTTTTTGGATTTTTTTTCTTTCTTTTTCCTTTATTTTATTTGCTAAAACTGGATACATCACATTTGGAGGGCAGGCTGCAGGGTGATTAATTGATGAGCACCAGCAGCCTGGGAAAGTCTCTAGGGGCCTAAGAGTGAAGGCTGTTTTCCTGGGTTGCTTCTTTGTTGCTGTTTTGTATCTTGTTTGTTGTTTTCCCTTTTTTGTTTCCTTTT